>JACXGJ010007135.1:0-31630 GCA_016801105.1 Esox niger | reverse complement strand
TCCTCGGAGTCGCTATCCGGCCATCCGAGGAGTTCCCCTACCGTCCAACTCTGAGCGCGGGGAGCTGGCTGTAGTCCCAAGCCAGCTCTCCCGCTTAGCACCCCCCAAAAAATGTCTTGGGGCTGCCTCTCCGCCGTTCTGCTTGCTCTGTCCAGGTGGTGGTTCATTCTGTCATAGTGTCCGGTGTGGGAGGACAGAAGAGCAGAGGCAGAACGGCTGTTTTGGAAATAATCCATACTGGTTTTAATGAAGAATGAACAAAAGAAACAAACTTACAAACTGAGAGTAGACACTAGGATCGTGTGGAAACATTGAACATAAATAGGTTCCCCAATTGGAGGCAATAACAAACACCTGCCTCCAATTGGGGAAACCAAAGCACATAGAGATGGCTAGAGCCATCTCTTTTGGCCATGTCCTGACTATGGCCCCAGCCAGCGCAAAGGTGGCTAGGGGCATAGCCAGGACATGACACTTCCTGCATTTCATATAATTTTAAACCCAAAGTGAAGGAATACAGAGCCAAAACAACAAAAACATGTGTTACTGTCCACATACTTAAAAACTGCACAGTATAACGGTAGCGGGCACAGGGAATGGACATCGAGGGTGTGTTCAGAGCCCTGGTAGGCATTTTATTAACATAAAGAGATGTGGTGAGGAGAAATCCTCCATTTTAAGGGAGGTGTCTCTGACTCTGGGGCAGCCTCTTGTTAGGGAGAATTGGGTACTGGCAGTGGTAGCTTTGGCATCCTCTGCACTCTCCGTCTCCTGGCTGTCTTTCTCCATCTTGCAGTCTTCTCCAGTCTATCCTCTAGTGATGGAAAATCAATGCTTTCTGAAGCATTTTAAGATTTCGTCAAATTGGGCTGAAAAACAGTGCATTGTGTTAAGGCTTTTGAACTCACTGCACATTGGTGACACCTGCTGATCAGACCTAAATGTCACATAATTAATGTTAATTAACACATTTTTCACAACATCCTACAATACTTAGTGCAGTGTTTAGATGTGCCCATTGTAAAAGAGGAGTTAGAATGAGTGGTTCATATGCCACATACGTTTTGCATTTCCAGCTAGCATTTTTCATCTGTGCATCCATTATTGTGTTCTTATCTGTTCTTATGAAAAACAGAAACATTTGCATGCAAAAAGTTAAACATCATCTGGACTGGACCTTGAACTGAGAATTTAATTCACGATCAACATATACATAGTTAGATTTTGTTTCCCCCCAAACACTCCTGTCCATCTGCTGACATGGGATAGAGTGTGTCCAGAATCCACTGCTGGACCAGAGCAGTGTGCTTTCTGCCCTGGCCCTGGGTGTGTGTTTGTCCATGTGGGATTGAATCCACTGCTGGACCAGAGCAGTGTGCTTTCTACCCTGGCCCTGGGTGTGTGTTTGTCCATGTGGGATTGAATCCACTGCTGGACCAGGGCAGTGTTTATGCTGCATTCTTATCAGGAGGCTGCTGCTGTTCTCTGGCTTGTATTGTATTGGTTATTGACTTGTATTGTATTGGTTATTGACTTGTATTGTATTGGTTATTGACTTGTATTGTATTGGTTATTGACTTGTATTGTGTTGGTTATTGACGTATATTGTATTGGTTATTGACTTGTATTGTATTGGTTATTGACGTGTATTGTATTGGTTATTGACTTGTATTGTATTGGTTATTGACGTGTATTGTATTGGTTATTGACGTGTATTGTATTGGTTATTGACTTGTATTGCATTGGTCATTGACCTGTATTGTATTGGTTATTGGCCTGTATTGTATTGGTCATTGACTTGTATTGTATTGGTCATTGACCTGTATTGTATTGGTCATTGACTGTGTGTTCAATCAGGCCTCTTCAATTTGTCCCTAGTTGTCCCCTTATTTTCCATGAAAAGTTTATGAAGGGTATAACGTCACTTATTATATATACATGCACAATAGAAAGCACACATTAGAATATACACACATAATCACACTTTTTGCTTATAGATGCAGGTAGCAAACATTTTGAACTAGGTTTACAATATGTGGTTGAAATTGGATGGCTGGGGAGGTGAGTGAATGGTTGGATGGATGATTGGATGGTTGGATGGATGGTATAGTGGATGGCTGGATGGATGAGTGGATCTATGAGTATAGTGGATGGCTGGATGGATGAGTGGATGGATGGGCGGGTAGAGTGGATGGTTGAATGGACGGATATAGTGAATGGCTCGGTGGATAAGTGGATGGACGGGTATTGTGGATGGTTGGGAGGATTAGTGGATGGATGAGTATAGTGGATGGCTGGGTGGATGAGAGGATGGACGGGTATGTTGGACATTTAGAGACCTCGCCTAGGGTGCCAGATTGCCCAAAAACACCTCTGGGTATAGCGGATATAGTGAGTGGTTGGATGGGCGGGTATAGTGGATGGACGGCAATAGTGGATGGTTGAATGAACGGGTATAGTGGATGGATGAGTGGATGGATGTGTATAGTGGATGGATGAGTGGATGGTTGGATGGATGGTGTAGTGGATGGCTGTATGGATGAGTGGATGGTTGGATGGGTAAGTTGATCAGTGGATTGTTATGTGGGTGTTTATGTGTGTGTGAAAGTGTGTGGGTGGTATCTGAATGCAGCTGGAAACGTCTGTGGGCAAGTGAGAGTTGCCACGGGGGAGGTGAGAGGCAGTCAGAGAACTGACAAGGTTTGGTGTGTTGTCATCATGGGTCTCCACATGGTGCGATCAGTCTGCTACATGGCCTGTGTTGTCAGCGGGTGGAGAATTTATGAATGGCTCTTTACTGGCTGGTTCAAAGCTTTCATAGTTCTCTTGATCACTTACTTTTTAGAGTGCTGTCAGCTGTCAGACATAGTTTTATACAGGTCATTGCTTACCTGATCTGTTTGTTTGTCCTTTAACCCTACTTATCTTGTGTCATCCTCTTCCTCACCTATCTGCTGCTCATCTGGTTATGGGGCTTGCAGAGTTGTACAGTGTCTCTCAGAACTATTCACCCTATTGGACTTTTCCGCATTTTATTGTATTACAAGGCCAGATCTGCACTTGACAACTTTTTTGCTCTCCAGCCACTGTGACTAGTGGTTTTCCAAAGTTACCAGCCACTCAGCATTTTCACTAGCCACCATTCTGTTGTTGGGAAATTACGTTTCATTTGATTAAAGGTGACTATGACATGCTACATCGTAGTCAACCTTGTTCATGCTGTCGATCCCTGGCATGCAAGGCAATAGGCCAAACACAAATGGACCAGAACCAAACACTGTATGCAGGTAGTGCTCATGGGAGTTGTAGAGACGTAGCTCGTAGAGTCACTGTCATTGCAGTGAGATTACAATTGTAAAAAATGTGTGTATACACACAACTGTTTTACAATTGTAATCACATTGCACAACCTGTGTGTGTGTGTGCATGTGCGTGTGCGTGTGTGTGTGCATGGGTTTTCCTGGCTCAAAATTAGGCAAAGTGGTACCCCACCCTGCTGGACACACCTCTGGGAAATCCTTTATATAATGGTGCTAATGCATGCTACAATGTCCTTCCTAATAGCAACCAAAATATGCAAGAAATATGTTTATTCTTAACATATCCTTGAACTATTAACATGTTATTTAAAAAGATATATGAAATCACTCATCAGCTGTATTATTAATCGCAGTCAATTTTATTGTTGTCTATTTTTGTTAAGCTATGTTCTTGTTAATCTAGAATAAATAAAGCTGTATTTATTACGGCAATGGCAAGTCATTTTTTCATATTTTTTGCCTTGACGCCACATCGTTTATCTCCCTCATCTTCCTTCACCTGTAGGCTCTGCTGCTCATCTAACGTCTTCACGTTCATATTTTTATATTGTGGCCTTTTCACCAGTCATCCCCGTTTGTCTCGCGATCTCTCTTTAAAAACATATCTGTAATTCTAGGCTACTAGTCACTTGAAACGTTTTTCTTTTAAATCTGCGGATTAAATGTATTTTGAGGTTATTAAGTTTAAATTGAATATTTTGACATGCTTGGGTGTAAAATAAAACTAGGATACATTTGTATTTCTGACTACTCGTCACCGCGATGTGGAGGTTGCCAAATACAAGGTTGCAAGGTTGCCAAATGTGCCAAATTCATTGACCGTAAAAGTTATTCTGCCACTGACTCCAGAAAAAAAGCCCATGGCAACACTCAATGTGGAAAAAGTTTCCTCCTACGGTCAATTTAGCTGCAGTGTTTCGCTGGTATTTTATATACAAGCTCAAAATCATGTTTAACCATGCCAACACAGAGGCGGTGCAAGATTTTGGGAAGACTGTCGTCCAAGAGATTTTAATGCAGGAAATCCCCTGTATAACGTTATATAGGTTGCAACCCAACAAAGTGGCTAGTAAGAGTTACTGCGTTACAAGCCACATCCGAATAGAAATAAAAACTGATTTATTTAGGTTTTGCCACTGATTATTTGCCACTGCATTTTTTATTGTGTGCTTTAAACAGTGTAATGCCAAGACTATTTCTTCTTACATTTTAAATGAGTTGTAGTTACGGCCACAACCTGTTCAGATTGTGCACTGCTGCAAGTGTCATTAGCACATGTTGTTTGCAATCTGTTGCAGCACAATCCAATATTTGTTTGCAAGTTTATTGAGCAGAAGCTCAATATTATCTGTTGGCTCTACACAGCTGTGTTTTTCCATTCCATTTAATTATGAATAAACACCAGATATTGTTGTGCCATGTATCCAGTTACCAGTTCTTAACATGTTGCTATTGTGCTCTAATGCTACCTGCAGCTTGATATATATTTTACTCTGCAACAGTGAAACAAACAGTGGTTGGCCAGAGCACAGAGTCTGAGGTCAACACATGATTCCTGCCAATGATCCTACTGCTGTAGGGCCTATTGTTACCAGCAATTCAAACAATTACATTGAGCTCATCACTCAATTGATCTTATGTTTTTGAGCCAAGGCTATATTCCTGGTAATAAAGCTGGGACTATAAAAATAATAAATAATAAATAATTTATTATATTATTTTATTTATAATTGCACCTTGCGCCCAACCATCAGTTCAAATGTTTTCTCTAATGTTGTCTGCAGCTTGATCTATATTCTTTGCTATAGAACTCATTGCCCCAAGCAGTTCAAACAAACAATTATAATAAACAAGAATTGAAAAAAGAATTCAAGATGACCAATCTGATAAATACAAAAATAATGTGTAGTTTGCAAACTGCAAAGCTACTGTCCAGTAGGTCTCTTAAAGACTAAGTGTTTAAGAGAAATAAACATTACTTTGAACATTATATATTGTAGTATTTCCCTTTAATTATTTATTGTAATTGTGAAGGATTTATGGTCTACAGAAGTGTAGTAAAACACACACACACACACACACACACACACACACATGGTCCAATTTATCCTACTTGTCAGAGCCGGTCTCTGATTCAGAGTCAGATGAGAGTGAAGGGCAGGACATGTACTCTCTCTTCTCTGCTCTGTGCCTGCATGCAACGCATGTTGGACCGATGTCACAGCCCAGGCACGTGATTGTGAAGATACTATTCTTAGTCTGTTAAGGAGCTACTGCCAGTCTGCCGAGGTTAGGTAAAATAAAACGCTCCACACAATTCCAGTTGCATACTGACCTTCCAATTCCCTTCAATGCTTCTCAATAAAGAACAGAGAAAATTATGTAATTTTGTGAATGTTATTGGCTGGAATTTAAACGTAATTGAGGCCAACTTTGCAGACATCTCTAATAGCACTGGGGTCACTTCCTGTACTTGCCTCTGGTTTCAAAATGACCTTAGTGACCGAACACAGGCTCTTGTAGCTGATGGAATGAAATCTACATTTTTTGTAGTCCACAAATGTGTTTGACACGGTTTAATGTCTGTCCTATATTGTTCACTATATATATTCATGAAATATGTAACAAATTGTGCCTTTCATTTTTATTATGACGACCCAGTAATCTACGCTACAGCTTCCTGTCTTGAAAAAGCTGTTGGACCGTAGGTCTGCACTAAATGCAAATAAAACACGTACATTCTATTTTCTAGGTCACAGAACATATCTTTCGATGACCCTAAAATTACAAGCCTAAATGAAGGTGCTGCTTTATACAAATACCTTGGGGTTTGGTTAGATGTTTTTTTTTTTTAACAACTGTTTGTGAGTTGGTGAAAAAGCATAAAATGAAATCAGTTTCCTTTAATGGAATAAATCATGTCTGTCACATCAACATAGAAAATACATCTCTGGAAAAAAACATGTCACCTAATTTTAACAGAGGTAAAAATTTGTTCAAATTCAGAGACCAGGGAAAATTGAATGCTTCTGTTCCTCACTCAAAACTTTCCTTTTCAGCTTTTTCGGAAAGGAAGGAGAAAAGTGAAGTTGTGTTAAAAAAATTTCCAGAGCTGTATATTAACTTTTATGTCGGACTAGATTATAGTGATATACTACATGCATGCCTCATCTTCAGCACTCAAATATCTGGATGCAGTCTATAATTTGGCCTTGCATTTTATCACTGGTGCACATTTTCGTACTCATCACTGTCTGTTATATGCTTCAGTTGGCTGGGAGTCTCTGACATCTTGAGGGCCAAGCACTGGTTGATGTTTTTATATAAGGCAGTCATGCAAAAGCTTCCTGACTATCTTGCAGAGAAAAATTAGTTTGAAGAATAGCAGTTTTCAAGACTTGACAGTGCTGGAGAGACCGCAGGCCTATTCAGAACTGATTAAAACTGCTTTTGAACATTTTACACCACACTCCTGGAATACCACAAAGACTTAAGTTTAATGTTTTAGTTTCTCTAAGACATTTTACATTTCTTATATATGATGTTTTTATTGTCACTTGTGATTTCTTTCTTAATGTATGTTTTATTTCAATTTTGTATGTGTTCTCCATACTGTAATACAGTGCTCAGCTGTAAAAGAGACCTTGGCCTCAGTTGATTTCTCTGTATAAATAAAGATAAATAAATATGTGTTTCCTTGACTCCTTGAAAGAGCAATAAGATGTGAGCCACGCAGTGTTACAAGCTCTAACGTGATGGAGGTGGGTCATTTAAAAGACGTCAGTTGAAATAATGTGCAACATGATTCAGCATGCGGACAGAGTCCAGGCATATCTATGAATAATTCAATTCTACCGTTTGCTTTGCCTAGTTTATCCCTTCCCTTTCTTTCGGTATCCATCTCCTTTCACTTTTTCCCTCTTCATCTCGACATGCTTCTATCTTTCTGTCTTTACTGATTGTATCTGCAACGTCTATTCATTCACTTCAGCTCTAGAGGCAAGTTGCTATTAATTGTGGTGAATTGTTTGAAGAGGCAGGATTGTGTAGAATTGACTACGTGATGTGAATCCTAACAGAATCATGATCTCCTGCTTAGCAGCTTTTAGTAGACTGGCGCCAGTGTTCATTTAGGCACCCTTTTTTGATTTAGTCTAGGTTTGGTGATTGTGACCAAAATATTTGTTTTAGTCAAATTTCTATAATTTTATCAATAATTCAGTCTAGTTATTGACAAAATGACAAAAACAGTGAGCAATTTTGGTCAGCAAAATGCTGTTGTGTTTTAGTGACATTGTTCAATCATTCAACATTATTGGTTGATTCTCTTAAACTGGTGGAAAAAAATAATTCATAAGCAACAGATAAAGGGCAATAGTTGATGCAAAAAAAGGACTGACACTAAAAGACTTGAAACAACTCAGATGCAATGCATTTCTCAAATTAAATCAGTTATGACAGAATTAGCTGGTAATCAGAAGGAAAACAAATCAAACTTTTGTGAATAAAACAACTCTCACAGCATAATAGCTAGCAACATCAATAATCTATGTAGCGGGGCTATACCCTTTGATGCCGGATTGCTTAAGCAGAGCCGGTAAAGAAGTGCGAATGTCTCTTAATGAGTGATTGACTGAGTTACCTTACACTGCCAAAGTTATTTTTATTTTATTTCATGGCACACCAGCATTAGTTTTTCTTTCATTCATGAATGACATTGATACAATAACTATCCTTATAGATGACAATAACTGATTTTTTTGTCAAGTGAAGAAACTAGAGAATCGTGGAAACCCCTCCCCTTTTCCGGCACAAGGAGTTGTGGTTTATATTATCCCAAAAAGCATGCAGGGGTGCATACTTCAAATATCTACCAGAAAAAGATACAATATAACCGTAACCAGTTTTAATTTAGGTTTACTATAATGTAGCCACTGAAGCTTGTAGCCAGATATGGTCTATCTTGAACAAATCCTAATGCAATACTTTGATCTGTTAGAGATGAGGATTGAAAATCAGTCACCCACATAGCAGTCCGTGTCTCTAACCACTATGCTATTTAATGAGGGGTAGTCAGTCATTCAGTCAGTCAGTAAGAGACATTCGCTCTTCTCGGCCAGCTCCACTATTGCAGTCCGGCAAAATCTGCTGATGCCCATTCATGCTTTTGATGGGGAAAAACCCCACTGAGATGCTCTCTAAATTCCTCCTATTTAATGATGGTAGTTATGCAAGACATACGGCACAACGATAACTTTGTGTTATCTCGTTTTTTGTCAAACAAAATGAAAAACATTTTGTTCAATTATAGTCATTTCTGAATTCCTTTAGTCAGTTATTTTGTCATCTGAAACTTAAAAATAGGTATTCAACAAATATTTGTATCTATATTTTTGTTGATCACGTTAATGCTAGCTGAGACCCAGTGTTTTAGAGTACTGATCTGAGAAGTGCCCGATACTGCACTTCCCCAAGCACATGCAGATTTACATGTGGATCTACTGTCTGTTGTAACCCAGGCCAGAGTTTATCAGCACACTTACAGTACCAATGTACAGCTCTTCATGCTCACTATTCATTGATTGCTAGAAGTGTTAAATGATCCTTCTCATGCAGTGTACTGAAGAATACCAACTGCCTATAGCTTTCCTTGAGCTCAAATCATCCACATATGATTTGGCAACATGTATAACCACTAAAAGGCTCCGCTATTTAAACATAATATACCTGGTCATCTCCAGTTGTAGGGAGATCATACTGGTAAATAAGACACAGAGTACTTCTGAAATCAACTTTCATTTGTACAATATGACACTGTTCCCACCTCACTGTGTTGATCAACTTGACTAACCACCCATTAGGTATTAGGGATTAGATTCTGGCACGTGAATACATTTGGTACTCATATATAATCCATTAATTAAGGCTTTAACTTAAGTTGAGCTTATGAGAATTCTCTATGACTTTTTGAGATCTGCCCATTTATCAGTCTTTCTCAGAAATATAGACAACCTAAAATGTGCCCAGAAATTGTGGCTATGTGACTTAGTGTGTTGTAAGAATTCAGGATAGAGATAGCTAGGAAACGTATACATCACCTAGCCACCTATTTTACCAGGTGAGGGTAATCATTCAGATATAAGGTAGACAAACAAATCTGCAGACACTCAATCGGATGTGACACCTGTGCCCCAGCCAGTAGTTATGATGGCCCACTACATAACTGGGGCCAAGCTCCCACTCATCCAGTAAACATTGGTTGACAAAGGCCAGCAGTATTATCAAAGACCGCACACATCCCAGCCACTCAACATGCGTCTTCTTACGGTTGAACAGAACAAGGTTTTGTAGCGGAGCATGAAATCCAAAAACAACAGGCTTACTGACAGATTTTATTTGCAAGCCATTAGATTGCTACTTGAACTAAACTGACTGACAAACACACAAACACACCCTATTCGCACATATTGTACACAAACTTCTTACCAAACTCACACTTCGTAGGAGTTTTATTGATTTTCTAACCCCATGTCAGCCTTTATTGTGTTGTCCATATATATGTGTGTGTGTGTGTGTGTGTGTGTGTGTGTGTGTAGCCACCCTTTCATTCAATTACATTTTGATCTAACAGTGTTGTAATGCAAATGAATGAGGAGATTGGATACTATTATACATGTTTTTAATGAATAAGTAATACATGTGTAATGTTTTTGTGAAAAGTTTTTAATTTTCTTGGATTATATATTTTGAGCAGTTATACATTTTCTACTAATTTGTTAATAATCAATATATTTGTCTTTTATTCTCAGCAATTATCTCCCAGTACAACATGAACAGCCTGACAGGTTAATATAAAGTGTGTGTTAAAAGGAGATAATGAGGGCTTAAACTCAACTGTGTGGATGTGAACATGGGGATTATTAGAGAGAGTTGAGGTCTATGTGGAACACATCAAGTCTTTTCCCAGAACATCTGTGTATACTGCTATCTTGAAATCTGTTATGTATGGTAATTGAAATGCCCATTTGTTGTTTTCAATAATTGCTCTCTCAGTTCAGGGCCCACAATTATGCCAACTTGATCTAATTTCTTCCCCATCCACCCCCCCCCCCCTCTCTCTCCAGATCCTGGTGGGGGAGCTAGTAGCATTCTTCCTAAAGGCTGAGGGGACACAGGAGAAGACCATAGTAACAGCAGACTGCTGCTACTTCAATCCTCTCCTGCGACGCATTGTCCGCTTTCTAGGTAACTACTAATGCCTCCACATACTGTGGCGATGCATGATCATGGCAGCTGAGTTGGATTGTACATGACTGAGACAAGCAGGAGATTGTCAAACTCTTGCATTGGGGTTGTCAAGCTCAAAAGCTTCTCAAAGTTAGACAGCTCTTCCACATTTTGGATCAACAACCCAAAATCATCCACATATGAACCCAAATCATCGAGAAATGTCTATATGTTATTCTGTCTAACAAGATGTTACTGGTGTTTGAGTAATAACTTTGGCTTATGACTGTAAAGGGGGAATCTCAAGGTTCCAGGTCCCACCAGACTATTAACAACCTTTGGTGAAAGAGGCCCGCTGGGGTAAGGTTACCTTGGAAACACCTGGTGCATCCAAAAGGGGTACACCAATGAGACTTCCTACAGAGATTCACAGAACAGACCCAAGTCAGATCTCAAGGAAGCCAACTCCTCCCTTCTCCAAATCCAGCATGAAACAACATCATAGTCAAGACATAGCAGTTCCCAAATACCCAGAGGACAGCCAGGAAGTTCATGACAGACTTTGTGCTGTACAGGCTAGGGCACAAACCAATGTGAATTGCCTAAGTGGCTGTGCACAGTTCGGTAAATGTAGTCACACAGGCTGGGATGGGCATGGGAAGGAAAAAGCAATCCACAGGCCAAAACACACCAGGCAAAACTCATGGGCGATGTAAAAGCTGCATAAGCAAGGCAGGCATATCCACTGTTAAACATACTCAGCTCATGGGAACAAAGGAAAACATCAACCTTGAAATAACAGCTAATTGCAACAACACCCGGCCAAGTGCGAGCTATATAACTAAAGCCTTGGAGACGAGGCTCCTGGCTGGCTCAAAACATGTTTGGCCTTAAAATCATAAATGAGTTTCTGTTCAGGTCCATGCACATGCTCCCCTAGAGGTGTGGTACAGAATTACACACCAAAATGGGAACAGACAGATGTGCATATTCATCCCTTTTCTTACATCTGGCAGTAGTGACTTGCAGTATGCATAGGATGACAAAATAAAGCCTGTGTTGCTATCACTGTCCCCCCATTTCTCTCTCTCTCTCTTTCTTCTCTCACTCAGGGGTGTTCACCTTTGGCCTGTTCACCACTACCATATTTGCAAATGCGGGTCAGGTTGTGACAGGGAACCAGACGCCTCACTTCCTGTCAGCCTGCAGGCCCAACTACACTGCCCTCGGGTGCACCTCCACCATGCAGTATATCACGCAGCCCCGCGCCTGCACTGGAAACCCCTTGGTGGTGGCATCTGCACGCAAGTCCTTCCCCTCTAAGGACGCAGCCCTCAGTGTCTACTCAGCAGTCTACACTGTGGTAGGTTCAACATTGTGGAGGAGAGGCTAACAATCTACTGTATATCATGTTTTAATATTACCATGATACGCTAAGTTAAGGTGACCAGATATCTGAGGTAAAATCCAATGACCCATTTCCTTCCAAGTATCTGATTCTGATTTAACTTCCTCTGGGAGACAATCCTGTTGCTAACTCGTGTGTGATGCAATGCAAACCTTTGTTGCCTGGGTGTGGTTATTTATGCATTGGTTATAATATACCACGGATAAAATGATAGAAACTTGATCATAAAACATCCTTAGTTTGAGCGGGCTAGTTTGGTACAGGTATATTATGTGTCCAGCACTATTACTGAAACTCTAGGCAAAATCATTTTAAAGAAGGCTGTGAAAAATTAACTGTCATCAAGAAATTATTATTTTATTCAAAAACATGTGAGACAAATGTATTTGCATGTCTGCATTTAGGACAGTGGGCACCCTCTTTTTTGCCAAGATAACAGCTCTGCGAGGTCTCCTATAAACTCTCCAGATCGTTCAGTGTCCTTTGTCCCCAATGTGGATGCACTTTGTCTGCTTGTCCCACAGGTTTTTAATGGAATTTTGTTCAGGGGACTGTGATGGCCATTGCAAAAGCTTGATTTTGTTGTTAATTAATTTTCGTGTAGATTAGGAGGCATGCTTTGGATCGTTGTCCAGCCATGCATCCTACCAAGGTTCCCTGATTGCAGGGATGGGAATTTTCAGGCGATTTCCATTCATAGCCATCTCCTGATTTGTGTTCCACAATCTTTCTTCTCCTTTCATTTGTGTGTTCTTTGACCGTTCCCATGTGGATGAATGAATAAGGTAGTTTGGCCTGTATCCCACCTCATATTTATACCCGAATGAAATTAATTGTCATGGATGATTAATAATGAGTTCCAGAAGATTCAGATGAACGTGAAAAACTTAAATCCTAATATGAATATACAGCTCCAGAAAAAATCAAGAGACCACAGCACCCCTTTCCTTTCCATAGTTGAAAGGGAAGGTTTTGAGTGAGGAACAGAAGGGTTAAAATTTAGAGTTTCTGTTCCTCCCTCAAATCTTTCCTTTTCAACTTTTTTCCAGACATGTACATTAATTGAATTTTGTCCACACGATTTCCCAGGTGTGCCGGCAATTTTAGCATGCATGTTTTTGAATCAAATGTATATATATTTTTCCCTCTATCTTTTTTTACTCAATTGAAGGTTATATTGGATTTTATGAGTGTAAGATCAATCTGATAATCAACAATGACATTTTTACCAAAGGTGACAATACCTCTGGAAGAGGCTGTCTTTACATTTTCACACAGGAAACCCTATTGTTAACATATCAGCTGGGATTTTACTTCAGACTTTACGTTTTTCTTTCTGAAAGCTGACAGGGATATTTCTGGGCACAGCCCTACCCAGAAACAGACAAGCAGAAACCATGTCTTTCCTTGAACTACTGTATGTGGAGATCAGGGGACATTTTGCTATATTATGCTGTTGTGCCACGTCCATGTCAGGCCTCCTGGTCTCCTCTGTCTGTTCCAGATGTATGTGACGCTCGTGTTCCGGACTAAAGGCACGCGACTGACCAAACCCACGGTCAGCTTGACCCTGCTGTGCCTGGCTATGCTGGTGGGCGTAGTAAGGGTGGCCGAGTACCGGAACCATTGGGCTGACGTTCTGGCTGGCTTCTTCACCGGTGGAGCCATCGCAGTGTTTCTGGTGAGGTTGTGAGGTGAATGGTGTGAGGCGTAGTTGTTGGAATTGAGGGTGTTGAGGGTGCAGATTCCCCCCTGATTGTAGCGTCACCCCCTGACAAGATCCAGAACAGCGATCAACCGATATGGACTTTGTTTTGCTTTGCGTCGATACTGCTTGTGGATTATTTGGGGTGCCGATGGCTGATATTATTTGCCGATAATAATGAATTTTGAACATGTGGATGTCTAAGAAAAACAATTAAGGACTATTACACAAAATGTTCTATAAAGGAAGTATTTTTTACTTATTACAAGGAGCCAGGAAAGCCGGCCGGCCCGCAGTAGAAAGAGGTGACCTCTCAAGATGAACAGTTTATTTACCAGATTTCAAATAATGAACAGATTTTTTAAACTGTGCATATAAACTGGCCATTCCAGATTCCACACACAGTCAAGGTAATGCATAATTCAGTATTTCGTTTGTGTGCATGTGTCTTTTATTAAGAATCCACTGCAAATAAAAACTAATTGGTCCAGTCAAGGATCAGCTTATCTATGACCATTCCAGCATGTCATGCCTAAAATTATCTATAATGCCAATGTATTTCCATGTCCATGTCTCCGTGTGCAGGTGACATGACGCTGCTATAATTCTGCGAACTTAGTCACTGCGTCTGTCAGAGAGGGACACGTGACTACTGCCGATGGGCACCCGTTGCCCATTCGTTCATTAGAGTGACGGGCGCGCTTTGTCTGTATTTACTACATACTGACTCGCACTCAGCCATTTTCAGCACCCCCTGATCAAATCATCTTCCCTCAGCCATAATGTGAGAAAAGATGGTGGTTGGGGGAACAAGTTATTCTACAGTATTCAGGGAGATAAAAAAATTGCAGTGATGAAATACATTTTGTGTCTAAGTTCATAAGCAGAGGGGCGGTTAATCCTGGAGCTCCCCCGTGATAGGGAGAAATGTCACTAACTTCAAATATTTAGCTTACATTTCAGAGCTGTAATTGCTTTCTTCTTTCCATTCCTCGTCTGTTTCTCCCTCCTTTTTCTCTTTCACGCTTGCTTACGCGTTTCCCCAGGTGACGTGTGTGATCAACAACTTCCAGCAGGTGCTGCCCCCTCCCCTTCCCCCACGGCCCCAGCGCCCTGAGTCGGTCCTGGGCATGCCCATGGTGGCTCTGCCCTGTGTGGAGAGTCCACTAGAAAAGTTAAGTGGCACTCAGGTAAGGGGTGGAGGTGGGTGAGTGGCAGGGCTTAACATATGGGGAGGGTCATGTACCCCTTCTCTTCCCCTTCTGTCTGACGCCATTTCCTGACAATAGATGTCTCCTCACAATGCATGCCAAAGCCTCAAGACCACCCCCTGACCCAAAACGCCCCCCAACCTCCACCAAAACATGAATACGCAAACTTTGGATTGATATGTGTGAACCTCTTGGAAAGTATATTTTTGGAGAGAGAGTAGTTTGCAGTAGTCATTTCCTCAACGTTCATTGGTTGTCCCTCAGTGGTTTAAGTGCCTTTCCACTTTGTGAAAGGAATGAGGAACTGTGTGCTCTTTTAGATCTAAGGGGCACACATTAGCACTGTGGACTCTTTAGATCAGGAACGCAGACGGCACTGGCTTAAGGCAACCTGTTGGAAGTGAGATATAAGGGAGTTGCTTTGTTTCTCCTCTTGTCTGTCACCTTCACTAACCCTCACCTGTCCTCCTCTCTCCCCTGTCTCCCATCTTGCTCTTTTCCCTTCTCCATCCCTTGATCTCTCTCCTTCTGTCTCTGTCCCCAGCATCCTGCACTCTCCTCCTCTGTCCCTCCCTACAACCCCTATGTTCACCATCCATTCTGACCGACTTTTCCGCGCTCCCCATTTGTATCTTCTATCTTTATCTTTGTCTGTTTTCATCTCTTTTCACCCCGTCTTTCTCTCTATATCTTTCCCCCCCCCCCCCCTTCTTTTTTCTCTTCTCTCTTCTGTCCCTCTCTCTCTCTCTCCTTCTCACTCCTCTCTTTCCCCTGCAGACTCAGAGGGGATCTCCTTTTACCGAGATCACATGACCATCAGCCCTATCGGTTCCCCGCCACCCCAGATGTCCTCATACCGTCTCGCTCCATTTCCAGCGAAGTCTAGATCAGCCACACTCACGTGAACACTCACACGAACATCGTTGCACAGCCCACCCTGCCTGCCACTCCTCTGCCCTCTACAGGTCCTACTCAACGCAGGTCTAGACCACCAAAACACACACACAGAGCACACCCAAGACAGGCAGCATACTAGGACCTCTGCCAAATTCCCTTCCCTCGCCCGTGACTTACTCCCTGGGGAATCGAGAGATTGGCCCTAAAAATGAGGCTCACTATTCTTATCAGCCATCCACCTTCAGAACAGTGTCAGGTACAAGTCTGCTTCTTGTTTTTGTTGTATGGACTTTGTTGTGCAAATAATGATGCTCACTGATGTCACAATGTGATTTCCAAACTTTTACTGCTTCTGAACAGTCAGAATTCATGGAAGTGTATTCATTTAAGGACTGTGTTCTTTTGTTTTGTCAACTGCCTTTTGGAGGTTTCCTCCTAGGCAATGCAGCCAGTCATCTTGAAGCACTTCAGTCCTTGGTATCCTTGTGTACTTTAAAAGATGAATACGAACAACTGCTCCATGAAGTCTCTCTGCGGGCATCAGTTTTCTAGAACAAAGCAAGTATTTTGGACCAGATAACTGCACCAGTTTCACACACGATGCTCTGTGTGATCCAGGACTGATGGATTCATCGCTTTCTGTAGCAAATTTGGTACTTAGTTACTGTACATTCAAAATACTGCATACACAACATAGACACACACACACACACACAAAGATAAGGAGCATGGTAGGACTACACACACAAACAGTACCTGTCCTTCTTCAGCCCTGCATGACATTACTCAGCTGAAAGGATTTTGTTCATATTGCTGAGAAGAATTAAAGCCGTCAGGATGGAACTGCAGGGACGGTTTATGACTCTCTCTTCAATCTGTTGCAGCTGCAAATATTCAGAATGAAATAGATCAGATCCGCTTAGACACACGGAGACACATTTTGAGGCGCAACCCAAGTGACAGTACATGAGCTTTGTAAAACATGTAATTTTTTCTATTACACTCAACAAATCGGAACTGGGAACCTTGGTTACCAAAGCATTTTCATTGTGATGTTGCCAAAAGACTTGTTTACATACACATCACTTTGAAATGTAATGGAGTTATGGAACATCAACCTGGAAAAAAAGCTAGATTACATGCTGTACAGAGATATTATCTCCAGTGGACTGTCTTTATACATTTGATTCTTTAATTTATTCATTAATTTATTTATTGATGTGTATTCAGTGTGTTGTTGCTTCTGAGAACAGATTCGATAATTTGCACATCTCACCATCTTTTTCTAATACTGCTCTTAGTTTGTTTTCTCTGTTTGTGTTGTATCTTGACTATACAGTCACTCAGCTGTGCAATGTTTCCCTCTGCTGGACAACACACCCATGAAAACATGCTGATGAACACCCAAACACACTCCCTTATGATGTGCATGCAGCACACCTACACATCCAGCCACGCCTACACATCCAGCCGCGCCTACACATCCAGCCACGCCTACACAAAATCAGACTGAACCCTCCTAAGCCTATGCCCCCCCTCTTTTCCACTTTCTTACACTGAAAATTATTTGTATAGTTTTGTAAATAGTTCTTTTTTGTAATAAGAACGTGATTTTTACACTGACACCCCACTATGCTCCTTGCACATCAAGTTGTTGTGGAGTGACAGGACAATTAATCAGATCAAATACATACTGTACAAGAATGTATGCTATGGTCTGTGGTCCATACTAAATCAAGCCTGGAACATGTCCCCTATGGTAACATTAGTATCCCATCATGGTTTAGTTCACCATCCAGCTCCATACTGTTGACCCCACAGTCTGGAAATTAAGGAATGGCACTATGGTGTCTGTCTTGATGAGTTTTGTTGGTCCAGTGCCACAGCTATAGAATCAGGAAAGAAAAAAAAGAGTACAACGATTATTTAAATAGGGTTTCAAAATGAGTGTGTTTCTTTTTCATGGGCCAAATGATCAGATTAAGAAATAAAAATAAATCCATTGCAGTAACATGTGAATAAAAAAGAACCATCATTTTCTTTTGAGGTGTTCTGAGTTTTAACACTAAATTTCATCTTGTTACAACATACCCTCTGTTTTGTAAAGATTTGTCTGATAAGAATAATAAATGGATATTGCAATAAACAGAATGCTGTGTGTCAGTTCTTCGTTTTAATGAGGACAGGTGACATTCTGTTTTACGGTTGTTGATTTCATTCTATGACAAATCACAATGCTTAAAGACCTGACCCAGGTTTTGGGTGATCCAGTAGAAATGTGCTACACCATAATTGTTTTTAATATTTTTTCTCTAGTGGACAGATTATGCACTTATAGCCCATATGATAACAATTCAGTAATAGTATTAGCTTAAGTGGACTCATGACTCAACATAGACTGTTGAGTACAGAGCGCTTGTAAGCCTATTCTCTGCATAGTTACAATGCTGTGTGTGATCCAGGATTATGTGTGAATTTGGGGACTGAATTCCACCCAAAGACAGTAAAACCTGAAATAGCTGGCAGGTTACCAATTGGGCAAATGCTTACAATTGGACACTGTGTTAAATTTGAGGATTAGGTTTAGGTTTACTTCTGCATCAAGATTAGCACAGGATAGTGTATAAAACTGAGATCTAATGGATCCTTTTCAGAACCACATACAGCTCTGAAAGTCTTCCACAGAGAAAGCGATCACATCCCCTCATTGAAGTTCTGGCTGGTGGAACACACCTGTGTTGCTTTGTGCTAGCTGTGTTAATAAACATTTTTGACAAGGCAGAGGATGGCGGCAAGCCGAGTTCACTTGACAACAACCACAATGGGAATACGAGAGAGACCAAACTAAACGTAAATAGCTCTATTATACAGCAGTAAGTGTTAGCAACTCCCATTTAAACCCACACAGCATGAAAAAGATAAGAATAGATATCTATACATAAGACCATAAATAATGAGCGCTTCTTACCAAAGCAGCTGAGAGCTCTCCATGCAGAATTGTGCCAGTTCTAGCTAGCAAAGTGGATTCATTTATTTCTGCGAACTACCATGAAAACACAAAACTCATTAACACATTCAGTGTCATCAAATGCAGGTGCATATATCATAAGTGTCACTGCAGAATCATTATCAGAGTGGGCAAAGTTATGGGTAGCAAGAAGAGTGCCTTGGCAAGTGATGACAGTCAGACGAAAAACATTGTGGTTGTGTTTTATACCACACAGGTAATACATGATAAAAGACGTAAATGCTCACAGAGATAATAAACTACTAAAATATGTATGTAATAGTACAATAATAACAAAACAGTAAGTGTAATCTGCTTCCACCCCTGAATAATACATTTAGCAAAGATTTGTAGAAAAAAGGCTTGAAAATTAACTGCACATTGGAAGTTGAATAAATAATTGTAGTGCAGAGTGCTACAGGTCAGACTCATAAACCAGGAGCAGGGGGTCACCGGGGTGATGTTGATTCACCACCAGAGGGGGCTAATGTCCTGTTAGCATCCCTACTTCCTATGTCTTAAGACCTAAGGAAAATATAAAAAGTGGGTATGTACTGTCTCTTGGTGGTGAGAGATACACACTACATTTTTTTGATTTAGTTCAAAGCCATAACCTGAAAATATAAATATGCCCTTATTTCTTCAGTGATGTTATCAATTACTCCCAGCCGTGGTCTGCCAAGGTGAAAATACAACTTACAGAAATACTTCAGGGAAAGTATTCCGTCCACACATTCCGAGAATATGTCCCCCCAAATGAAATGGGAGGACATTTGTAATATATCTATTTTAGATAACAATAGCCAGCTGCAGTTTTACCAGATATTTATATACCTCTATTGCACCTTCTGTTTAGGATGTAATGCATAATACAATGAATGAAACAAATAATTGACTTGAATTTGGACTTCTGTTCTACTTCTAGGAATGGCTTTATTGATGACGTCCTTTGGTTATGCAGGCACAGTAAAAGGCCACAAGATGGCAATGTATTTTTTGCAAATATGCCCACTTGAGAGCATTCTGACAAACTGCGCCACAGTGTGGTTCAACGGCTGCTCTGTTGCTGATTGGAACGCCCTGCAACGGGTGGTGAAAACCGCCTTGCACATCACTGGTGCCCAGCTTTCTGCCATTGTAGACCTCCTGTGCAAGTGATGTTTGCATAGGGCGAGCGGCATCATCAGAGACCCTTCACATCCATGCCACAAACCGTTTGCCCGGCGGTTTAGGTCTCTTTGTTCCCACACCAGCAGGCACAGGAACAGTTTCTTTCCATCTACTGTAACCCTGCTGAAGTCTGTTACCCAGAGAACTCTGAAACCTTGTTGCACTACTCCCTTTGTACTACTCTGTCACTGCCCTGCAATGTCTGATAAAGTTTTCAGTTGATACATGTACGTGTCTACCTCAGGAACATCACTGCTGCTATCCCTGCATTTCAGTTGCACATGCACCTTGCGCATTCAATTAGCCTCTTTGCACATCTAGAATTGCCATCGTGCTTGCATTTTTACAGTTGTTACATATACGCATGTCTACATCGGGGACCTCAATGCTGAAATCTTTAGCATCCCGGTTGCACATGCAACCTTGCTCCCTTAATATGCCTCAACTGCACTTCTAGAATTCCATCTAGAATTGCCATTTCCACCTGCACAACTATTATCCCACTTGTAACATACATTATACTTAATACTTATTTTCTGCCCTCCTCTATTAGTCTTGTACATTTAGTATTGCCATTTGTACAGTATTTGCCTTCATTGCACATCTATACATTTCATTTGTATATTTTCTACCCACTTCTATTTGCACTTCTGGTTAAATGCTAATATCATTGTACTGTACTTTTTCAATGACAAAGTTGTATCTAATCTAATCATTCATGAAATGTTTCTACCAGTTTGTTGAATTTAGAGGCAAACGTATGCCTGTAAGCACTTATCACTCATTTGTGTTTGTTTTGGGTGTCAATCCATCCAATAGCTTTGAACATGTTACTGTATTCCAATAACAATATCACTGGCTCTTTTAGGCCTTTGTCATTTTTTAGAATTTGAGATGTGTATTGAAATCCTTGAAAAATTACTAAATATTCTATATTTGCTTATTATTCCTTTAGAAAAACCGACAAGCTCTGTCTGTTATTTTGTTTATCATTGCTTAGGCAACAGTTGTTAGGTATTGCCATAGATTCTCACTCTAATAAACTGTAAACTATATATAGCTCACTCATTCAGTGTTGTCTTGGTAAGCAACTTCAGTGTAGATTTAGCCTTGTATGTTAGGTTATACACTGTCACGATCAGGAGGTGTACGGACGTAAGCGTAGAGGTAGCTTTAATAGACTCACAGAGTAAAAAACCAAGAGGCTCCAAAAAAGGTAACAACGAACAGTGCACAGTGAACAGTAACCAACAGGAAACACTGGGCAGGAAGAACTTAAATAGGGACACAACAAGGGAGCAAACAAGACACAGGTGTAAACAATACGGACAAGGACAGGCTAAATACAAGGAACAAAAGGCAAAACCCAAACCCAACAGGACAACATACTGTGAGAAAATAATATGTGCCCGATATTCCCCTTACAGAATAAATGTGTATGTGCTACTAGAGTCTAATCATTATGCTGTCCTCATATACAACTATGGACATTTTAATAATTGGTGGATCTAATCTAGATTGGCTAACACAGATCTCTGACAGAATGAAGGATTTTTGCGGTGATCTCAATCTGAACTTGGCTGATAACAAAGTGCACATGGCCAGATGTAAAAGACAAACAATGTCTTCACTTTGATTTGACAAATACACTGGGGAAATATGCTGCTGGTTGTATTTTTGCTGGATATTAGTAACCATTGTCCTATTGTCTGTATCAGATGTTTGAGAATTTATTGAGCTAAACCTCATTTCATAACAGTGGAATTTAACATGCATGAACATGAACAAACAAAAAAAACAACAGTAGCTATCTTAGAATTTGAATGAGCGTAACAATTCATTTTCAAATGGTTCGCAGTAGAGCATTCCTCTTTTTGGAGAAGGGAACAGAACCCTGGACTGGTCCCGACATATTAGAAGCTATACACTAGTAAATACATGTCCATGGCCAGAAATATTGACTCTGACTGACAGTCATTTAAGCAACTGAGGAATCCATGTATGATATTAAACAATAAAGCAAAATCATAAAACAAATTTAAAAAATCTGGCCGATTTCTTTGCAAAACTAACCAATATATTATGTTACTAATTTAATGAGTACTGCTTCTCAGCCAGCAATATTTTTTATATCTAGGCGTACCCCTTTTTTGGCTGAATATTTTTTTTAAACTAAACATTTGTTCATCATTACTTTGAAAATCATAGTTTTCAGAAATATATACTTAAATATATCATTGCTGTCGTGCCAAATAAAAACACATAGGGTCCAACGAGTATGACCCAGGTCTGCAAAAGTGTATGACTCTGCTGATCGCAGTCTATATTACCTACATTATAAATGTGACATTGATCTCAGGAGATAGATCATAACCCCACACTCTACGTTGGCTCTCCCTAAGGGTGGTGACTAGAAGATAAGGGTTAGAGAAAAAATAATTGTTTCATTACACCTCTATATTTTTGGTTATCTTCCTCTGTTTTGACCAAAATGATGTTCTGATCTGGTTGAAACATCCCATAAGCACTGCTTTATATATTTTGCTTCAATTGTCCATAAAGAGGAAATTAAGGGCAGGATAATAAAGGCAGGCATGAATGTTGTCTCTTTAATGGTATTTAAAGTTTTGCTAAAGAGAAAATGTTCTGAATGTGTTTTCCTGAGAAAATATGCAGGTTTTCCTTAACAAAGGGATTTAATATTGAATTAGCTTAAAATGACTTGGCGAACTTAAAAACGTAATCTGTGTGTGGAATGAAGTGTACCAGGCTGTGACAACAATGTGGGGTAAAACATGAAGATTTAAAACCTTTTGAAGCTACTGTTTCGTGGAGGAAATGTACTCGTACGTTGTACTGTGCTTGAACTGTACATTGTTCTTTACTGTTCATTGACAATAAAGTTGAATCTAATCTAAGAATGTGTGCCATATCAAAGGAAATATGTCATGTATTTGGGAAATGTATTCAGCACTTTGTCGACAAGCTTTTGGAAGTGATCGCAGCTTATAGTCTCCTTGGATATGCCTCAAACAGGTGCACACCTGGATTTGGGCAGTTCCTCCCATTCTTTCTTGTAGATCCTCTCAAACTGTGGCTGTGTGCTTTGGATCATTGTCGTGCTGAAAGATGAATCACCCCAGTCTGTGGTCCTGGGCAAACTGTATCAGGTTTTCTTTAAGGACATCTCTATGTTTTGCTCTGTTCATCCATCCTAACATGCTGTGAAGTGTATTTTGTAAGACAGACAGGTGTGTGCCTTTTTAAATCATGTACAATCTGTTGAATTTACAACAGCTGGACTTCAATTATGTTCCTGAGACGTCTCAAGGACGACCAAATGACAGGATGACAGGATGAATCTGATCTTAATTTAAAGTGTCATAGGAAGTGAATGCAGCACAGCTGTACACGAGATTAAGAAATAAAAATGTAAAACCTTTTTTTACTTGGTCATTATAAGGTATCGTGTGTAGATTGATGGCAAAAAAGATATCAATTATGTTATAAAAAAATCTGGAGAAAATAAAGGGGTCTCAATACTTTCTGAAGGCACTGTATACAAAAAGTCCTCACCATTACATCCCATTGCCATACTGCTCCATGCAACCTTAATGTCTCTCCAGGTGCAGGGATTTGTGACAGCAGCAGAATCTCTTGTCATAGAGGACGTGATGTGCAATCAGCTGAGTCATTCCATTGAGAAAGTCACACGTGTCATTATCATCATTAACTAAAGGAGGAGAGGCAGGCAGTATGAGTCATAATGGAAGGAGAGAAAGATGGTGTAACACTCATCCACAGAGAGGAGGAGGAGTGAAGAGACAGACAGACCTGGATGCTCCCAGGTTGACAGATTAGGTGATGGACGTAAAAAGAAACGATAAAAAATAGAAGCTGACTGAAACCCAGGCAGCATTCTGTGACTTGTTCTTCGGTGCTCTCTCTGAAAACACACACACACTCACACACAGCTTGTGCGATACTGGCCAGCTGGAGGTCAATATTGATTGTAATTGTTCCTCAGCTTGGCATAAGAACAGATTCATGTTCTCCATTCTTGAGACTACAAAAAATTGTGTTAAGCCTACTCCACTTATATATTCTCTACCCACATGCAGAGTGTGAAGGAAATGGAATCAGTAATATTATTGGTAATTATACCACACATGTATGTATATATGAATATATTTTGTTGTCTCCAGATGACTACCAATTACAGTTTCCCTCGGATAAACAGATTTAAGCTCCTATCTTGTGGGTCCAGTGAAGGTGAGAGGTTAATTAGAGTACTGGGTTGAATCAGCAGTGCAGAAAGCTAAAGAATGATGTTTGTTTAGATACATGGCGGTGTAGCGTAGACAAAATAATGCTCACATTAAGTATTTATACATTTACTTTGCCACCATCATCCTTTACACTGCAGTGATACTTCTGCACACAGAGCAAACTCACTAAACCTCTGTACTCACCAACCGCCCTTCTCTCTATCTCCCTCTATCTCTCCCCCCTCTTCCCCCCCCCCCTCTCTCTCTCTCTCTTGTTTTCTATGTCTTTCTCACTCACCCTCCCCCTTCTCAAGCACAAGGTACACACTAACCCCCCTCTCAGTCGTGCATTATCTTTCCCGGAAATTGCATTTCCAGCACAGCCAGGGCTCCATTATAAAGAGGGAGCAACATGCTGTAACCTTTTTAAAAAGCCATTAGTGATGCACCTGCCCCTCCCCCTTCCCAGCTCCTTCCTACCCCCTCCTCCCTTCCTCTTTCTCCTCCCATCAGACCACTCTGACCCCCTCCTTCCTCCTTCTCCCATCAGCCCACTCTGACCCCCTCCCTTCCTCCTTCTCCCATCAGCCCACTCTGACCCCCTCCCTTCCTCCTTCTCCCATCAGCCCACTCTGACCCCCTCCTTCCTCCTTCTCCCATCAGCCCACTCTGACCCCCTCCTTCCTCCTTCTCCCATCAGCCCACTCTGACCCCCTCCCTTCCTTACATCATCAGTAATGTTATTAGCCTGTTTCTACACCCATTACCCTGCTCTCCGCAAACCCGTGGCCTCAAGCTCTGCATAGAGAAGGGCAACGGGTGCACTGATAAAGAGGTTTATGTGGAATAGAGGGGTCGTGAGAGAGGGAGAGAGAGACACGGACAGAGAGAAAGAGGGAGAGAAAGCGTTAACACGACTCCTTGGCGATCAATAAAGGTAAACAATGAACGGTCTATCTCTCCATCCCCCAACCATTTCCCTGCTATCCAAACACAAACACCCAGTGTAACATGGGAGCATGCATCAAACACCGTGCTGAGACTCCGAGAGGCGGCGGCACACGTACAGGGACCCGATACGCGGCGGCACACGTACAGGGACCTGATACGCGGCGGCACACGTACAGGGACCCGATACGCGGCGGCACACGTACAGGGACCCGATACGCGGCGGCACACATAGTGACCTGATACGCGGCGGCACACGTACAGGGACCCGATACGCGGCGGCACACATAGTGACCTGATACGCGGCGGCACACATAGTGACCTGATACGCGGCGGCACACGTACAGGGACCCGATACGCGGCGGCACACGTACAGGGACCCGATACGCGGCGGCACACGTACAGGGACCCGATACGCGACGGCACACGTACAGGGACCCGATACGCGGCGGCACACGTACAGTAACCTGATACGCGCCGGCACACGTACAGTGACCTGATACGCGGCGGCACACGTAGTGACCTGATACGCGGCGGCACACGTAGTGACCTGATACGCGGCAGCAGCGCAAGTCTGTAATGTTGTAGATGCTATGTGTGCACAGTCATAGCAGACCGCAGTGTACTCCTGGCCAATTAAAACTGGGAGAGTGGAGATTTTGAGACAAGCCAGACACACAGACGGACAGAAAACAAATCCAATTGCAAGGGCTGCTTCCAGGAAGTGGTTGGAGGGAGTGGTGTTGAAACTGAGAAGCACAGTGGACAAGGAGGAGGGAAGGAGGTTTTGTGTAGCAGGCTGAGCTACACTCCAGAGCCTAGCAGCCCTTGGAGACAGTGTCACTGTTCAGTCCCAGTCCACCTTGTAGTGCAATGATACTGCACTTCTCCCCACTCACCGTCCATGGCTTAGAAACACAACCCAACAACAGCAAGTCAGGAGAACATCAACGCTCCACAGCGAACCCTGTGACAAATATTCACTACATTAGATGGCAATATAAATAATATGAAATCCACAGAGCTTAGATAGATGAAAATGGGCAACACACTGTAGATGTGCTGTGAATTTATCCGCCTCATTTCCAGTGTCTCACAGCTATCTGAAACACTCAGTGAGTGTACTGTCCTTGCCCCCCACTCCATTTCTCCCTCCCACCGCTCTCTGTCACAGCCAGTGCTGACACCTAACCTCATAACACACACTCTGCTGATCAATACCATGACATCATCAGTAGGAGCCACTATCAATGCCTGTGGGAGAGGTGATGACCTGAGGGACAAGATGCCTCTTTCTGCCCGCTGTTAATCTGACTGATGGCAGGATCAGGACATTACCACTTAACACACACACACACACACAGTAAAAGAGAGGAACAGTGAGGTAATGGCCCATGTCAGAAGAAACTTGTGTGTGAGTGGCTTTTTCCTAAAATTGTATCTATGTGAAGGCTATACCCAGTGTTTGTGAAATAAAAGACCCACCATACTCATCCTATTAGGGGCTGATTCGATGGAGGACTGAATAACTGTAACATAATGTTCCCATATTCAATGTCACTACAATGCAAACATTGCCTTATATGGCTTATTGGATTGGAATATATGTCATTATTGCATGAGTCAATTGCCTTTTTGCCTTATGGTGTGTTCAGCCTACTTTCTGATAGAGATGGTGCAACTGCTGTTTTACACGGACCCAATGCCACAGTATATGTACACTATAAAAACAATCTGTTCCAAAATGACTGTCATATAGAACTGCTATCAAACAGTTTGAACTTTTATTAGACTGAGAAACCTCTTCAGTTTCAGCCACACTGTAACATTTTGCTGATCTGCTCTCTGCTGTTTTTAAGGACATATTCAACCTTTAAACTAGGGCAATGCACTGCTCCTGAACTGTACTAGATCCTTGGTATAGTTCTTGAAGGTTCCCTACCTCAATGACCTGTCATACTCACATTGCTCATCATAGGAACGTTTAGGGCACCTAGTCATGTCACATCTCAAAAACATAATTGCTGTTAACTTACTTTATTGCGATCATCATCCACACTGTACCATATGAATGTAATTTAAATGACTGCTGCCGACAATGAGACCAAGCCAATTTTATTTATCTGGATCCTTGTTTGTCCAAATATAGAAAATAGGTTAACAACTAGCTAGTTACCTTTAATGTTTCTTTTATGATCAGATTTTGGTTAGCAGCCTAGTCTAGAAACACTTTCTGCCCTTAGCACTGATAAGTAATCTTTGTGTTCAGTGACATTATATTGCTTGGATGGTGAGGCAGGGTAGCTTACTGGTCAAGTGGTGAAAATCACTGGCTCTAATCCCCTAGCCAACAAACTGATGAAAGAGGGTTCATTTATCGTAATTGCTCCCAGGTTGCTGCTGTAAATTAGAATGTGTTCTGATCATATTTTCCTGGTAAAATAACTGTAAAAAATTTAATAATGTGTTACACTGTAGCTAAGCAATAGTGCAGAAGAAGCTTGTTGCTCTCATTTGTTCACCTGTACACTTGATTTACTACAGACTGTGATTGTCACTTTGGTCTTGATATCGCATCTCAGACGCCCCAAAAAGAATCACTATATTGTCTTGGAGTGGTGGCTACATTTAGGCTATGGCAGCCACCACTACCCACTGAATAAAATGAGACTTGCTGCCTGAAGCTCTTGGAAGGGAAGTTGTGGTGTTATTTTTCTGTCTTTTCTGTGAGGAGCCTCACACCAGAGATACCACACACAGATCCCTGCAACAGGAATTTATTCCATCATCTAATGTGTACTTTGGTCACATGAGCACGACAAACAAGGTCTACATACATCAATCAACCAAAAATCAGAAAACCTAATAAAGATATCAAAATAAGTGAACTAGGTAGTAAGGTTAGCTTGCTAACTTTATCTGTTCTGACAGGGCTTGTTTTTTGTCTTTAATTTACAATGGATTTGAAAACAATATGCTCTAAAGATTGTTCTCAGTAGTCAGTCCATTTTTCTGCGGCCATAGCTTAAATAGTTCTTTCTGCACGTCCTAGAGATGGCTTATACTGGCTGTGTTGGACAACTCCTTTCTTTGTCAGCGCCTCTCTATACTGAGGCTCTGGTTATCCTCCTCAAAATATCTAATTCTTTTAAACAGCAGCTTGATCTCCTCCCTGTGCTGAGAACCAGATCCTGGGTCTCAGTGAAAAAAACGAGGCTATTGTAGACCGCATTGTAGAAAAGGTTTTGTAGTTAGTTCATCAAAGTTGTGGACACATTGATCCAGTCTAGCCTATGAACCTTCAATCATGACAATGCCATTATAATAAATATTGATATTAAATTTGGATGTGGAATCAATATATAATTGCCTCTTTGATCTGTTTTCATACATTTTTTATTCATTATTGGCCTTTTGGAGATGTTAGAATCATCTGTGTAGAATAGGTCTCCTTTAATTTCCCACTAGAATTGTACTCCAGAAATGCATCCTTTCTCAAAGGTTGCTTGGAGAATGCATGTACCTACTGAACATGTATCTGGTAATTTCATTAAACAATGCGCTCTTTTCTGAAATTATGCATGTACCTCCTGATGATTACACTCATTCAAACAATGTGTCTATTGACCAACTGAATGAAAAGTAGATATGTATTACAATGTTATCAGCATTGAACAAATAACACACTCATCATGTCCAGATTGATCCTGGCTCCCCTTTTAAAGCCTTTTTGTTTGTTTCTGTCTTTTGTTCTCAAAGCCAGGCAACATTCCTTAAAAATGGCACAGTGATTACAATAATTTGAAAAGTATATTTTCTGATGATCACTAAATACCTGTCCTTATGTCCCTTTGTCTTGCTTGATGGTTTATATTATGTGTTTTATGGTCTTAAAATGCAGACCTTCCTGCTTCCTTCCTTAAGGAGAAAGACTCCCGTTGACTAGCATCTCATCTGTTGACCTATGTTCAGCTCTCTACTGTTTACCTGTCTTTCTGTAAGGAGATTGACCTGTCTTGATTAATGTTGTCTGGTGTGTGTTGCTATCAAATTACTGTGTAAAGATAACAACAGTACTGCTACAGTTGTATCACATTTAAACATACGACAACATCATTTTACCAATATCATCTTGTAAAAAAAATACATAAATATTTAACACAACATTTGTCATTTAAGGAGCTCTTTTCAACCTCTGCCCTTCTTGACTCTTGAATGAAATTGAAATTGAATGAGGTGTTGGTGATGGGCTGACTCTAACTCCAAGCATGTATATGAAAACTGTTGACCTCCATATATTGTATACAGGAAAACTAAAATAACTCAGTTCTGAGGACTTATCCCCAGAAGGGAGCAAAAGCATTTTTATCATATTACAATTGTGTATTTTTTCATGTACATTCCTGTTTGAATTAAATGTATTTAAATTAAATGGACTTGCTCTATCCATATAATAGCTATCAATCAAATGTATTTTATAAAGCCCTTTTTTACATCAGCAGTTGTCACAAAGTGCTTTCACAAAACACCAGGAGGACTTTGGACAGGGGCCGAAACAAGTCAAGCCTGGCACTCGGCAGGTGTGGGTCAAGACCTCATGTCCTCCTAAGTTTAGAACAACAGAAGACAGGGAAAATGTAGACCCTACTACCCCAGCACAATAATATAGCAGCGTAAGACCTTGGGGCTGAGACAGGGGTTCCAGTGACATTATGGGCCTATCCGGGGGAGGCCCCAGACAGGGCCCAATCGGCAGGAAATCAATCCACCCACATTGCCAAGCATCAACCAAAGGGACACCGACCAACCGCAATCATCACCTATGTTTGTTTTGTGTCCAATGGATTTACTCACATTAGAATTAACTAACATAATGCTATTATATTTTTCTACTGTTTTTGGAAAAATTACATGCCTAAATTGAATTTGACGCAAGTAACACGTTTCAAAAAGTTGGGACAGGGGCAACTTTTTCCAAAGGATTGGTTGTGCAATAAAAAAAGGAACCTGGTGGAAAATCTCAGATCAAATTAGGATAATTGGGAACAGGTCAGTAATATGATTGGGTATAAAAAAAATAGCATCCCTGAGAGGTTTTATTTTTCTGTAATTTTGAAAAATGAAATTATGAAAAAGATTGCATAGTGCCACAAATGTTCTTCCATTATTGTACAACATATTTCATTGATCATAAATGTTCCATACTGTTCAAACATCCAACAACTAGACCTGTCAATAGAAATGCAAATAAGTCTAAATATCTCAAGTCTAAATAAAGCTCTTACAGAACAGCAACGACAAAACTGTATAGAGTGGAAGTCTTATGTATTTGGTGAAAAGCAAACGTGTTTGAAGGAATGACAGATGGGAACAAAGGTTCTCTTGTGACACTGCCACACTAACAACACTGTCTGTTGTCTGGACTGTGAATGCAGGAGGAAACACCGGCAGCATCCACCAATAAACCAATCAACTACAGAGCCAGCTGGGCCTTCATATGAGAGAGTCCCATGTCAGGCTACCAGCCAGTCAGGAAGTAGGTTTGAGATAGACATACTTGACGTACCTTCATTCCACACTTCCAGACCTTTTTCTCTTACTTGATGTCATTTACAATCTAATACAATGGACGTACATGGAGGATGGGTGTACATGGACTGACTGATAATTCCATGGCAAGAGAAAACATGTGAGTTGCAGTGTGAGCGCCTACTTAATGCTGTACTCCCAACCGCTCACAGACCAGACGGACAGTCTGAGCCACTCTAATGGTCTCTATGGGATCTGCTCCCCAGCCTGAGTCTCTGGGCATCTGGACTCTCATAGTGATGCTAGAAACCTGGTCTGTAGTGGGCACAGACTGGCTCTGTATCCCCAGGGACTGGAGCTCAAGCATGGCTAGGAGTAGTGAGAAGGTTCCTGTGGGAGGCCTGCTTTAGAGTTTTTGTAAGAGCCAATGAGAGGGAGGAGTGGTAGCAGCAGAAGGAATTACTCCTCCTTCTCAACTGAACAGTAGCAGTCTTTGTCTGTGTATTTCTTTCAAATCAATACCCATTTTTCAAGAAATGCAGAAGCAACTTCTATTCTACAGACAAGGCTAAACATAATGTATTGAGTTCTCTCTGCTTTTGTAAGGATTCAAATAAAATGTTGTGATCGGTTATTTTACATAAACATTCTGTCTTTTCAGGAGCTAGATTGGTCATCGGGCAATTCTAGTAAATGCCAGATTGGCTGGACAATGTTTTTGTTTGGTGGGCTCGTCAAAACTGGTATACAAAAGAATCTGAATGACCTTTCTTTGCTATGAATATTCACACGTACACTGTTGAAATGGTGCAGCTAGAAGTAGACAATATTTCAAGTTTACAGTTTACACAAGTTTATATATATATATATATATATATATATATATATATATATATATATATATATATATATATATATATATATATATATATATATATAT
>JACXGJ010007134.1:0-31676 GCA_016801105.1 Esox niger | reverse complement strand
TATCAAGTGTTATGTGAGGGTATAACCTAGAGAAATATCAAGTGTTCTGTGAGGGTATAACCTGGAGAAATATCAAGTGTTCTGTGAGTGTATAACCTGGAGAAATATCAAGTGTTATGTGAGGGTATAACCTAGAGAAATATCAAGTGTTCTGTGAGGGTATAACCTAGAGAAATATCAAGTGTTATGTGAGGGTATAACCTGGAGAAATGTATTGTTGCGTATATAACAACATTTTGTCATTCTGACTGTAGGCATTGACCACCGTGAGAAAAAGTACAAGGCTCACCGTCAGTTTGGGGATCGCCGAGGGGGTGTGATCAGTGCCAGGACCTACTTCTATGCTGATGAGGCCAAGTGTGACAACCAGATGGAGACCTTCCTGAATTGCATCAAAGCCTCAGGTAAGCACGCAAAAATTGGTGAATCCAACAATTCAATGCATTTTCAAATTCATCCTTGAAAGGGCAGACTCTTATGAATTAATATTATATTTCATAAAACAAACATTATAAGATAAACACGGTGGTTATTGCGGCACTAAATATAATGTTCATTATGCCTATCAGGGGGGGCCTCTGTAGATGGATTTTCTGCCATTAAGATGACGGCCCTGGGACGCCCCCAGTTCCTGGTGAGAAAGACTCTTAGCCTCTAGATTTACCTTGTGAACATGAAAGTGCACGTTTTGTGACCTTCCTCCTTCTCTGCTATTCAGCTCCAGTTCTCAGAGGTACTGGTGAAATGGAGGAGGTTCTTCAACCTGTTGGCAGCACATCAGGGCAAGTCTGGAATGGATGCATTGGAGCAGAAACTGGAACTGGGACAGCTAAAGGTGGGTGTTGGCTGAAGAAGCAGTCCAAGTGGAAATGAGGGTGACTGATGTCAAGGATGAGACAGTTGGCCAAAAGACTATTGGTTTGGACATCATTTGTACTATCCCAGCTATCATGACATTTGTATATAATTTAGCTATTAAGTAATTAAATAATATTCTTAAAATGGACGCAATGGGTGAATATACTCTATAGATGCTTCTTTTGACTCAAGTTAGAAGCGCTTGAGAAGTTGTGACTTCAGCAAAATGGTGTAAAATGTTTAATCTTGAATAGTATTTTTCTTGAACGCCTTTTTTTTCTGTAGGAGAGTTTAACCAAGCTGGGGGTTGGTAATAAAGACGACATTGAGAACTGGTTTACTGGAGAAAAACTGGGCTCATCGGGGTAAAATACAGCTTGCCTGGAATGCTTCATTAGCACACAGATAACGTTACACACAATGTGTTTTTGGAGCTAGATTTGACTTTCATATTTTTTCACAGAACAATAGACCTTCTGGACTGGAATAGCTTGATCAACGATAGAACATCCATCTCAAACCTGCTCGTCATTCCCAACTTTGAGGTGAACTGATTAATTATAATACTCTCCAGAATTATTGGCACCCTAGGTAAATATTAACAAAGAAACCTGTGAAAATATGTTGTTGTCTAACCCTAATTATCATAATATTAAAATAAAAAAACAATTGTATGAATCTAACCACTTTTCAAGTCAATTTTTAAAAAAAAAACATTTAGTTATCAAGAAATAACAATTGAACAAAAAAGCATCCATGCCAGAATTATTGGTACTGCTCTACTTCAGAATCCTTGGTCCTGACTTGTGGTCTTTTGTCAGATCATCCCAAACGCTTTCAGTGGAATTTAGGTCAGGGGACTGTGACGGCCATTGCAAAAGCTTAATTTTATGGTCATTGAACTATTTTCATTTGGAGGTATGCTTTGGATCGTTGTCCTTTTGGAAGACCCAACAACTCCCAGTCTTAGCCTCCTGTCATATACAGACAGGTTTTAGCCTACAGTATCCTGGTGATTGATGGAGTCCATGTTACCATGAATCGTAACAAGATTTCCTGGGCCTTTGGAGTTTAGCCTGTGTGATTCCTCATATTTATAACCCTGTGCAACAAAACGTCATAGATGACCACATTAGAATTCCTGTAAACCTTTTGGAAAATATGTCAATTCCATTTTGTTCAAAAGATTTTTTAAGGGTGCCAATAATTGTTTTATCCCACTACAATGTATGGGGAAAATGCAGTTGTTTTAAGTATACATTTATTTTGTAGTTCAGCTAAAGGTTTATTATTTGTTTCTTCTAGACTGGTCAGCTAGAGCCTTTGTTGAGTAAATTCACAGTTGAAGAGGAGAAACAGATGAAAAGAATGCTGCAGAGAGTGGACGTTCTCGCCAAGGTAGGAATTTACTTGAAATCAATACATGGTAATGTTAGCTAACTTGGTTTTACAATTAAGTTTGTTTTCAACAGTATATTGACCCCCAGAAATGAATGGAATCATTCATTCACTGGAGCATTTTATGGGAAATGTCTCTTACTCTGTGCCTTTGCTCAGTGAGCCGGCCATAATTGAGTTCATTTGAAATATGCCTTTTTTCAGTGGTTGTGTTTGTTTGTACACATTTTCCCATTGATATTTTTTGTACATTTTCAGCAGTGTGTCATCACTGCTGGGAATGGTTTCAACCCCCTGTTTGAATTGTAGTTGCCCTTCAACAGGAACAAACTGTATCCAAAGTCTGTTTGCTCTTAAGTATTTCTCTATAGATAAAAATATCTTGCTCCCTAGAGATTGCATTAGCTTGGCTGGACTACATAGCAGCAGTGGATGGGTTTTGGCAATGACCAAATATGACAAAATGCTCTGAAAGAAGATGTAACTTATCCACTGAAATGTCTCAAGATATCCAGACAAATGCTACCAACAAAGGCTTACCCTTGAGGTTTCCTGGGTTATTACTGACTGTTAGCAGCGATTCAGTTGTTTTTCATCCTTTTGTATCAGCATGCAGTGGAAAATGGGGTGCGGCTGATGGTGGATGCTGAGCAGACATACTTCCAACCGGCCATCAGCAGACTGACCCTGGAGATGCAGAGGATTTTTAACAGGGAGAAACCCATCATCTTCAACACTTACCAGTGCTATCTCAAGGTCAGGCCTTGACGAAACCATCTGTAATCATAACAACTTCTTATGTAACACCTTTCATAATGTTTATAGAGCCTGGGGCTTATAATCATAAAAAGGTTTTTTAAGCTTCCCATATTCACCCTATAACCTAGTCTAACCTAGAATATATGACTTTTAGCCATGTGTAAGTTTATGAGAACACAAACATGGAATGAAAATATCTGTAATGAGAGAAGCCTTAAGTACTGTTCTTGGCTGAACATTAGCAAGGCATTCATAGCCTTTAAAATCCATATTACTTTCACCTAGGCCTAAGGAAACAGTCAGATCCAAAGCAGTAACCTTTTGGGAAAAAATATATGTTTATAATACGAAAAACTAGAGTGTGATTGCGTTACTTATCTACCACAATATGGATTTGATTGTATTGGATTTTCTCACACGAGAATATCACACATTCTTATGACTAACGTATAAACCCTTTAAGTGTTGTTATTTACCGAGTGGCTTGAATGGCAAAATGTGTTTTGTTGGCCGTAGGCCAACATGCTTACAGTCACACTTCCTATATATAAAAGGCCATATCTTTTCGGAATCAGGATCAAAGTGCTACATATGTTTTAGTTGTTTTTTGCCAGTGCATTAATGCCTTACTAACAATTAAAGGTTAAAATATGATTTAACATAAAAGTAACTTAGTTACAGGATATTGGTCCAGCTGGCTTTGACTGCAGGGCCATCTTAGGCCATATTTTGGATGCAATATATCAGCTTGATAACATGTTGTCAGGGATCAGTTACATGTTAAGTTACATGTGATAACAATTTTGGTTCATGATTCAATGGCTCATGAAGCCAAATGGTTCAGTCACAAAATGCAACGCCGTTATGTAAAGTAAGATTTATTGTTACGTTTTTGGGTGGTTGATTATCAGTAACCGTGGTACAGTATATAGATAACTGAGGCCACACTTAAGCAACTTAGAATTGAGTCCATGAACAAATCTTGTTTATAATTGCATTCATGTCATTTAGCAGAAACTCTTATCATTGAAGATAGCTGGGTGGAACAAGCATGCAATTCAATTGTAGTAAATATACCCTGCTCAACCAAGTAGACCTTGCTCAACAAAGTAGACCTTGCTCAACAAAGTAGACCTTGCTCAACCAAGTAGACCTTGCTCAACAAAGTAGACCTTGCTCAACAAAGTAGACCTTGCTCAACAAAGTAGACCTTGCTCAATAAAGAACATCTAGCTCAGTAAAGTAGACCTTGCTCAATCAAGTAGACCTTGATCAATAAATAACACCTAGCTCAGTAAGTAGACCTTGCTCAGTAAAGTAGACCTTGATCAATAAAGAATACCTAGCTCAGTAAGTAGACCTTGCTCAGTAAAGTAGACCTTGATCAATAAAGAACACCTTGCTCAGTAAAGTAGACGTTGCTCAATAAAAGCAGTGCTAGAAGGGACAGAATAACAAATAACCGCAGAAACAGTAGAAACTGACGTTGTCTGAAAATGCGTGTTTGTACGTAAAGCATCACATGACTGGTTCAAAAAAGTGCATAATGTAATGGTCAGAGACGGATTCTGACTTCAGGAAGCCTATGACAACGTGTCAGTGGACGTGGAGCTGTCCCGGCGTGAGGGCTGGTACTTTGGGGCCAAGCTGGTGCGTGGAGCTTATATGTACCAGGAGCGGAGCAGGGCGAAGGAGATCGGCTATGAGGACCCCATTAACCCGGACTACGAAGCCACTAACCGGATGTACCACAAGTGAGGCCCCTTTGCTCCCGCGGACGTTTCCATACTGTCTCCTCTCCTAATCCTAGCCGTCAGCACTGTGGAATATGCTAAACTGACCTATTGTTAGCTTCACTTTGTATCTATTTTCTTGAATATGGACGCATTGTTACGTTGTTAAATCAGTTAAATGGATTATATAAAGTTACTTTTTTCCAACTTGAACCTCTGTAGGTGTTTAGAATTTGTGTTGGAGGAGATCAACCAAAACCGAAAGGCTAATGTCATGGTGGCGTCTCACAATGAGGACACAGTTAAATTCACCCTGGAAAAGTAAGACCAGCCTCTGGGCCTTTTTAATCTCACAAACTAGCTAGACTGGTTTATGGTAAAATGTGTATAACACGAGCATAACATTTGCACAAATATTTTTCAACACTGTACGAAAAAACAATGTATTATATGCATTTGTAAGAACCAAATTTATTATAAATACAAATTCTTCTATCATTGATGTTTATTATTGTACAGTGTTCATTTTAAATATTTACATCACCCCATCTGTGTTTTGTCTCTGCAGGATGAACGAGATGGGTCTGTCCCCCACAGAGAACAAAGTCTACTTCGGACAGCTCCTTGGCATGTGTGACCAAATCAGTTTCCCACTAGGTACAGTAATATCAACAGCTAGCATTATAGACAGTTACTTAGTCAGTGGGTTGATTGTAGTCCTAGATAATGTATGGTGTTTACCATTTCGATTAGATTTCTTGTGAGGATTTTTACAGCCATGCCTCCCCTAGGCCTCTGTAACAACTGCTCGTCTCCATAGATCACTTTGTAACAGACAGCAGCCTCAAGGTCCCGATCATTGTCATCAGTCACTTATCTTACCACTGCACCTATCTTTGGTCCCACATTGCTCTACTTATACATTTCCTTATGTACATAATGGAAAAAATTTAGAGAAAAATTCAATACTTCAATAGCTTCAGATGTTTTCACATGCTCATGTGAGACATATTTCCTGTTGTTGTTTTGTCTTCTCCAGTCATGTGCCATGTCTCACATTCCTTCTCTGTCTGAGAACAGGCCAGGCTGGGTTCCCTGTATACAAATACGTCCCGTACGGCCCAGTCAACGAGGTTATACCCTACCTGTCTCGCCGGGCCCTGGAGAACCGGGGCATAATGAAGGGATCCCAGAGGGAGCGCAGCCTGCTGTGGAAGGAGCTCAAACGCAGGTTCCTCAATGGACAGATCCTCTACAAGCCTGTCTATTGAGCTACCTGAGCTCCCTGACGACGTGGCCCTATGCCCCTTTGAAACATTCCAATATACAGGCCGAACCTGGCCTGAACACAGTTGGTCAAATCCCCATGCCTTTAGAATGGACAGTAAATCGATACTCCCCTCTGCTCTATTTATTGCTGCTGAAAATGTCTTCATTATGTACAGTGCCTTCGGAATGTAATAAACCTCCTTGTCTTTGTCCACATTTTGTAGCATGAGATTGTTAAGTTGGATTTGATTGTCATTACTTGTTGGCCATCTAAACAGTATACACTTGAATATTCTGAAAGGGATAACAAATAAAACATATCTTGATCACATAATTATTCCACACCAAGTCAACATGTTCAATGCACCTTTGTCGGCAATGACCATTATGAGACTATTTACGTAAGTCTCTAAGAGCTTCCCACAAATAAACGTAAAGATAAAGATGTGTTGATCATTGCTAGCTCGCCATTTTGTTTTAGATTTTTTTAAGATTGTGTTCTTGACAACTGAATCCATTGGAAAATCAGACTAACACAAACATGTGAAAAAGTCAAGGAGGTTTCTGAATGCATCGAACCTGTATGTATGAGTGTGTACGCTAGCTCATGTCTTTACTGAGACTGCTTTTACTTCTCTTTACTGGGGTTCATCTATGCAACTGCGTTCTGTATTAGCATGAACTATTTTCCTAACAGGGATGTTCTGCCTTGTTAAACAAAAAAGTATTTTCTTCATCTCTGTTAAAACTTCTTCCTGCTTTCGAAGTACATGCTGATCAGAGTTGAGAGGAAGCCTTAGGGCCCACCCATAAGGGCGCACAGGAGCAGCAGGATATCATAATCTCATTTTTATTTCTAGTAATAGGGTGATTTCAGTTTGAGTGGATGGCTGGGGCCCGTAACATAATTAGCACCTGGCATCCCACTGTTTGCTTGCTTCTGAAGCTTAGCAGAGTTGGTCCTTGTACGTCTGCAGGAAGTGGTGTTGGAGAGCCAGTAGGGGCAGGCTCGCATGCCCAAAGAAAGCTACTGTTTTGTTGGCCGCCCCTGCTCTAGAGCTTAAAGATTAAAACCATCAATGTGTTCACTGCCCCAACTTGGTGCGCTTGAGATTTGATATTTTATAACTGTTATACTTTTGGAACTATAGCAATATGTCACAGTGGTTCCTATTCATTTCAATCTGGGGAAAAATACTCCTAGGCTTAGGCTAAAATCTTAAAACAACAATTCACTTTTGGACTTTTGGACCACCAATTTTTCATGAACATAATTTATAAATGTTTAGTTGAACTCTCATACTTAATCAGAACTCAAAGTATAAGGTCATTTCACTCCAGTTCTTATACACAGTGAATGTAAACAAACATTATATATTCTAAAACATGTTTATAACCTGAACTTTGATATCATGGATGCTCAGTCTTCTCATCTCTGAATTTCAGAGGTTTATTTTGTCTAAGACACATCTTTCAGCTTTTTACTGAAATGGGTTGTGCAGCTACTGACTGCTGCTTTAATTTATTGTTTGTTTGGGACCTGTGTTTATTAACTATAGTAAGAGTTGCCCTTTCTGTTTTTCTTAACACTGGATAGTTGGTTGCCATTTCAAAGGCATTTTGTAAATACTTTGTGGATGTGATCATGAACATTTTTTCTATTTGAAAAAATTCATTTTTTGTTGCTTTAATGTTATTATCAAAATAATCACATGTAACCCATTAAATCTAGAATTCAAAATAACCTACTGATTTTGCTTTAATTTGGTCTGTCTTTCACCACAAGATCATTAATTCAACCAGTGTTTGGTTTACAGTTTTTCTCAATTGCTAAAACACTAAAACCAATTGGCTGAACAAAGTTCTCAGTTGCCTGGACTAATTTAGCTAATTATGCAGTCTGTTGTCAATACCTTAAACCTTTTCACATGGTAAAACTCAATTTGCAGATCTCACTTAGACTTTTAAGCAAAACTCTAAACATTCTCATTCTCAAAACACATTCTGCCCTCTAATGCACATGTCATCCATACTGGTAAACACCAGTGGCAACAATCAAATAAGAATAGAGAACACATGTCATTGATTGAACACAACCACTCAAAGTTTATTTAACCTGTTTCAAATGAGGACTGACTGCTCAATAGATTTTGACTGGTTGCAGAAGAATTACAATATCACAGAGACAAAGGACAGTTTGTGAGATGCAAGTACTGTAAAAATAGGGGTACTTGTTGGAGGAAGACAAAATTGCAATGAGGAAAGCAGAGTAGTAATTTCTGATAAATTCTGAGCTATGATAGAACATGTTTTCGTTCATCAACAGACAATGACAGAATATGAAATTTGTTGATTAAAATGTACTTCTCCCTGAGAACTGTATGTTTTGAGATTAAAATGTACTTCTCCCTGAGAACTGTATGTTTTGAATTTTTCAGTGTATTGTTTATTGACTGCTTGAGAGTGTATATTATGTTGATCACTTTTGTTCGGGATTTGAGAGAAGTGTTTGATTTTGAACACAGGTAAAACTGTTCTTAGGCGAATGTTTCATTTTCTGAGAGGAGTCAGAGGTTTTGTAAATTGTGCTTGAAGATGAGGTTTTGTGTTTAATGTTTTCAGGAAATTGAGCAAGGTTTCAGAGATTGTGTTTTAGCAATTGAGAAAAACTGTAATACATCGAGAACATTGGTTATGTCATCAAAGCATAATATAGTGTAACAGTCAGTTTGTCAATGACCAAAAAATGTCAGACACACATTCAAAATTACTCTTCTGTTACAGTTTTTTTCCCCTTTTTTCACATTGTTTCCCCTATGTTGACCAGACAGTTGCTCATTGGTTGATAATATTGCACCAACTCTGTGTAGAATTCAGGTAGAAGCCTGATTTATCAACAAAGATGTTCTTGTGATGGTTCACAGATACTCAGTTTGTAGTTTTGGCCCTGACCTGGGACATTTAATTTACTCTTCTGCCTTGATATCTATCCTGCTCCATTTTGAAAGACATTGCCATTGTTCACATGATTTATATGGTCACTACTGTGGGTGGCGATAATGTCCTGTATTTTCCTTTTTTACGCGTTGCTAATATTCACACATGTATGTGGTACAATTTCATCACTCTTAGTACCAAAAAGACAATAGATCATCAATAGATCATCTGTTAATTACCCTTTTTTCAAAATCTTTTACACACCTGCCATTGATCTGAGTAGAACAAACATCATGCATAACTTAGAATTTCTTCTCCATTGCTAAAATACATTAAATGACTACAAGTATGTGGAGGTTCATAAAATCCAAAACATAGCTATGAAATCTTCATGGACAAACATTGGCAGTACAATTTGTCGTCCTGAAGAGCTCAGTGACTAAATGTGGCACTGTCATAGGATGCCACCTTTGGCACAAAACAGTTTGTGAAATTTCTGGCCTACTGGATCTGCCTCAGTCAACTGTAAGTGCTATAATTGTGAAGTGAAAGCATCTAGGAGCAACAACTGCTCAGCCACAAAGTGGTAGACCATGCAAACTCAGACCGGGGATGGGATAAAATGCTGATGCAGGTAGGGCAATAAAATTGCCTATTATCTGTTCAATAGACTCTGGAAGCAACATCAGCACAAGAACAATACGTTGGCAGCTTAATAAAATGGGTTTCAATGGCCGAGCAGCTGTACGCAAGCCTCACATCAACATGTAATGCCTAGCGTCAGCTGGAGTGGAGTGAAGCATTCCGCTACTGGACTCTGGAGCAGTGGAAATGTGTTGAACATTTTACACTGATTTTGAAAATATGACTGATCATGCAAAACAATGTGTATTTAGTGATCATATGAAGCAATTTATTATCACGTACCGTAGTTGTTTGAATCGTTTTTAAATCAAAATGCTAACAGAAATCACTCATACGGCCCTGATCCAAAGTTGATATACCCTTGAATGTTTGGCCTTGTTACAGACACAGAAGGTGGGTGACACACATGGCAATTAAAGGTGTATTTCTGACACCTGTGGCTTTTTAAATTGTAATTAGTGTCTGTATAAATAGTCAATGAGTTTGTTCGCTCTCACTTGGAGAGCCGAAAAGACTGCACCAATACCACAAAAAGCCTGGTTACAATACACCCGACAACACCATGACACGCTTCACAGCTTCTGGCTCATAGTGAACAGAAGGCCTATAGTGAACAGAATACCATCCCACTGTGAAGCATGGCGGTGACTCACTGATATTTTGGGGGTGTGTGAGCTCTAAAGCCATGGGGAATCTTGTGAAAATTGAAGGAAAGATGAATGCAGCATGTTATCAGAAAATACTGGCAGTTTATTTTCATTATTTTGCATGAAAGATGCGCATGGGACGCTCTTGGACTTTCCAGCACAACAATGACCCTAAGCACAAGGCCAAGTTGACTCTCCAGGGGTTACAGCAGAAAAAAGGTGAAGGTTCTGGAGTGGCCATCACAGTCTCCTGACTTTAATATCATCAAACCACTCTGAGGAGATCTCAAACGTGTGGTTTATGCAAGACAGTTAAAGACTTTGCATGACCTAGAGGCATTTTGCCAAGACAAATGGGCAGCTATACCACCTGCAAGAATTTGGGGCCTCTTTGGCAACTATTACAAAATACTGTATGCTGTCATTGATGCTAAAGTGGGCAATACACAGTATTAAGAACTAAGGGAATGCAGACTTTTGAACAGGGTTCAGTAAAAAAATTATATTTGTTGCCATGTTTTGTTTTATGATTGTGCCATTCTGTTATGACCTTCAGTTGAATGTGAATCCCATAAGAAATAAAATCGGTTTTGCCTGCTCACTCATGTTTTCTTTACAAATAGTGCATATATTACCAATTCTCCAAGGATATGCACACTTCTGAGCACAACTCTAAGTGTAGTGTTTGCTAGACACTGACATGTCATTAATATCTTTCTGACAGTGTTTTTTTATGTCGAAATAAAAGTTACTTTTTTGCATAAATAATAGATGTCTTAATTGGTCACACTTAATTATGGGAGAGAAATTGTGGAAATTATATTCAATCAATTGTGGTGGTTAGTGTACAGCAAGAAATGTGTCAAATGTGAAAAAAGTTAAATAAACTGTAACAAATTACCCAAAGAACTTCAAAGTCTCATTTCGAAACATGTGTCTTATAATCAGATATTCTTGGATAAACTGATTTTTACAATGACAAACCGTGAGAATTGCTTTGACAAAAAAAGAGAGGTTATGTTTTGATGAAATAACCAATGTACCAAAAATGTTGTGATCTCATCAATGATCTTGTGGTGAAAGATTTTTACCAACCAAATGAAAGCAAAATCAGTTGTTATGAATGCCAGATTTAATGGGTTGCCGTGATCTTTTTGGCTCCCACTACCAACACCATGGTTGTGGGTTTGAATCCCACTGAGGTCACATACAAATTCTTAGGGTGGTGATTGTGTTCTTTTCACATAGTAGGTAAAATAATCTAAAATACATACAGTACGTTCACCAAATGATTGAGTGATGATCAATTAGGAGTAGCGTAGTGATAGTAAAAGCTATTTATAAAAAATCCTATCAAATGTTATGCATGTAACAATGTATTTGAATGTGAAACTTTTCTTTCTAGATGATACACTGACGTTTAGTCTTGTTTGTTGTATTAGTCAATGTCAGATGGGTGTAGAGTTTTGAAAAAAATGATCTATTATACTTTTTCTACTTAGAGTGTGAGTAGTACCAAAGTGACAAAAAACTAATAAAGAACTATTAAAAAAATGTAGAACAAGCAAGAAACACCCTGTGTTACATTATCATCAGCGCTATAGCATTATACAAATGTGTCCAACCTGGTCTCTTGTAGTTGACATAATGAATTCTCACATAATGAAACAGGTATTTTCAGTTCTCACATGTGTTCCGTTGGCTCGTGATTTTCCCTCTAGGCACTTCATGGAGATTGTTATGTAAGATGAAATAAGTCTGTTCCTGTAACTGGTTACTGGAACCAATGAGTTTGAAGAGTACACATACCATGTTTGGGCTAGCTAAGATGATCATTTGCCCAACCAACCATTCATGCAAAACGTTACAGGACACACGTGATGTTGTCATCTTGGGCTTATGACGCCCCCGTGTGGTCAAAACTTTAGGCTGTCTCACACCGAAACGTTCGTATGACATCAAGCGATTTGGAGATTACAACTTGGAGATTACACCTGCCACATAGTTTCCTTTTCTGACTTCTATGTAATACCATTTTTTTGTTAAGCTAATCTTCTAGATGTGGTTCTAGGCTTCAGACATTAGACAAAACAGGGCAGACTAAATATGTCTCTGCCAAGCAAAAGGACAGCAGCAGATGGTAGAGACAGTACAAAGAGACATTATTCCACATCTGCACAGCATTACTAGATGTTCTATAGCATTCAAGCATTTAAAAAACATCGCATGAAACATGCACGGGCAGAGCTTTGTCCTAACAGTTTCAGTGAAGCGCATGGGGGAAAACCAATTCAAATCAGATCTAGTTCTGCTGCATCATCATATGGCAACCTTAATGGGCAAGGTGTCCTTTGTAAGACTGCACACTCAGCCATGGCGAGGTTGCTGTGTACCCCTGTGTTTCAAATAATTTCTCTATAGTAATTCTGCAGTATATAGATTGATTAGGAGATGGTAGATTTCAGGGGCGACAGATAATGCAGACAGGGGCATCTGAGTGCTAACAAATGTGTTTTTGAGCTTGGAACATTCTGTAGTATTGTACTTGGCATGATGATGGTACACTATCTGAGACCAGCTATAACTGTGTCAGAAAAGTGTCAGAAAACAGACAACACACTGGGGCAGAACGGTAACAAAGAACAAGAGATAGCTGTGAGGAAAATGTAACGTCTAAAAGCAAATTTCGCTAATTTACTGTGAAATCTTTCTGGTTAAAACCAGATTATTTTACAAAGAAGAACTTGACATTTGTATCTCAGACATTGACCAGAAAGATGAATGCCTAGAATGCCCTATGTTCCATTCCTTCAATGAGCATATGTTTGAGATCCAACTAGACCTGAATTGAGAAGATGTAAATTATAATGGCAAGTTATTTTATTATATATTTTTGGGGGGTATGGTGTTATACAACCACAAGATGTCAGTCAAGTCAAACTAGATGCTACTCAATCCCGCACGCATACACACACACACACACACACACACACTTGTTTTTCATCCTTGTGTTGACCTGAAATACACTACACCCTGACCCAAAGCTTAACTTTGCTTTAACCTTAACCTGTATACTTAAAGGTTACATATCTCTAAAACCTAACCCAAAACATAATTGTTAATATCTAAACCTAAAATGAACCCAAACCCTAATATTATCATGCTTAATTTTGATTTTTTTCAGAATTATTAAAACCTTCAGATCCCCACATGTACACAACACCGTGACCACACACACACACACACACACACACACACACACACACAAACGTTGTGTGGAATTCCAAGTCAACCAGCTGCAACAGGATTGTAAGTTCATGGTCATTATTTGTAGATACAAATTTCCTCTTACGGCTTTTCTACATCTAGCTGGCCATTCAGAAATTATTCAGTTTCACTTTCTCCTCATTTTTTGTGTCATAGACATTCACCATTCATTCAATATATTTTCTGCCATCGGTCTACACACAATACAACATAATAACAAATCAGATTTTTTTGTATACATGTGTGCCAATTTATTAATAATGTAAATGTGATATCTCATGTACTTGCATATTGAGACCTTTTACCACTACACATCAAACTGAGCTCATATTCATACTCTCCTTTCATCATCCTTGAGATCTCTCTAGAACTGGATTGGAGTCCACTTTGGCAAATTCCATGATTTTGACATGATTTAGAAAGGCACACACATGATCATATATGGTCACACACTTCACAGTGCATGTCCAAGCAGAAACCAAGCCAAGTCCAATGAAATCTCCATACCTCTCAGAGAATGAATTGTGTCGAGTCACAGATCTGGGGAAGGGTATAAAATATTGCTAACAAGTTTTGAAAGTTTTCAGGAGCACAGTGGCCTCCATTATTGTGAAATGTAAAACATTTCAACAACCAAGCCACTGGACACCTGGCCAAAATAAGCAAGATAGGCCTTGGTCGAGGATGTGACCCAATGGCTACTCAAACAGAACTCAAGCGTTGCTCCAGTTCCACTGGTACAGTGGCTAATTGGATCCACTCCTGACTGAAAGGCATATGACATGCCAACTGAAGGACTCTAAACGCATGAGGAAAAAGATGATCTGGTCTGATGAGACCAACGCTACTGAGACCAACACTTTACTATTAGGCCTGATTGTCAATCACTATGTCTGGCAAAAACAAAATGTTGCTAATGGCGTGGCTACTAAAACCCTTACAGTAGAGCATGCCGAGGAGAGCTATCATGCTATGGGGATGCTACTCAACAGTAGGAACTGGGAGAGACTGGTGCGGATTAAAGGATAGATGGAGTTAAGAGACAAAAATCTGATCCAGAACTCACAGGACCTCAGACGGCAAAGATGAATCTTTATGCACGGCCCGAAGCATACAGCCAAAACAGTGTAGTCTGGGTTTCAACGTACCACTGGGAGGGATGCCCTCCTGGCCGCTGCAACGCGCTCAGTCGCTCAGTCGCTCATAGTCTCCTGCTGTGGCACTAAACTTGGTCGTCCTTGCCTACCTGGTTGTGTAGCTGATCTGGAAACTTCCTAAAGACTCTGGACACAGCCCAGCCACATTTCTAAAGAATGTGTTTAGGGAAACTTTGGCCTTTCTAAAGAAAATCCAAAACAGGGCCAAACAGGGCCAAACTGGCAGGATTTAACACCAAATTTGAGAAGCATAGCCCCAGACCACGAAGTCTGGGAATTGTCTACAGCTCTTCCATTCCTTGAGCCTCAAGTGATCAGAAGCCAGACATTAAAATGTCGCTGTCATTGAGTATTGTGAAAAGTCTTGACATTATGTGATGCACCACCTTAGGGACTACATGAGGGAACATGAACTCAGTGACTCGGCTCCGTTATAGCACCAGAGACAGGGTATTGCAGTATCATTCCAGAGTCATGGAGCTCTATGGATCCAGTCCTGCCTCCCTGGCAACTATCTTCATCTTCATACGCTTATCCGTTGTCGGGTCACGGGGGCAGCAGCTCCAGCAGGGGACCCCAAACTTCCCTTACACGAGCCACATTTGCCAGCTCTCACTGAGGGATCCCGAGGCGTTCCCAGGCCAGAGTCAAAATATAATATCTCCACCTAGACCTGGGCCTACCCCGAGGTCTCCTCCCAGCTGGACGTGCCTGGAACACCTCCCTAGGGAGACGTCCTGGGGCCATTGTCTTGATAGACACTAATTTTAGTCTCTGAAATAATTGTTTTGTTGCCAAAGACAAGAGACTGACAGTCAGTAATTCCCTTGAAACACTGTCCCTTTTAAACTAAAATCCAAGTTAACAATCTTGGGGTAATTATGGATTCAAATTTGAATTTCAATAGCTACATGAAACTAATAACGAAATCTATCTATCATCACTGTAAAAACATAGCTAGAATTAGAGGATTCATGTCCAGACAAAAAAAGCGTGGATGTACGAAAAACGTACATCCATGCTTTTATCTCTAGTAGGTTGGACTACAGTAATGGCCTGTTTTCAGGTTTCTCTAAAAAAGCCCTCAGAAAATGGCAGCTCATTGCTGCTGATAAAGTTTGAACAAAAACTAAAAAAGCTCAACTCATTACACCAATTCTTACGTCTCTGCACTCTCTCCCTGTTATCTCATAGAATATATTTAAAGATACTGCTACTCATCTAAAAATCACTGAATGCTTGGGGGCCAAGTTCCATCTCAGACCTATTCAGTCGGAACCCTCTAGACCCCTCAGGTCATCAAAGTCTTGTCTGCTAACCATTCTGAGAGTAAGGACAAAGGTTGTTGAAGCAGCGTTTCGTAATTATGGTGCGCAGAATTTAAACAAACATTTAAATCTAGATTAGCGCAAGATGGCTATAAGGACCACAGCATCTATCTGAGCTCTAAAGCAGTTATCAAGTACCACTTTGTATACCTAACAAAACAGCATTTACAGTTCTGTTGCGATGCTTTAGTTCAGTGATTTTTGAAAGATACTAATTACTTGTGCATGCTAGTTAGGGCTTAAAACTCGATTTTCCAGAGCACGTTACATGACCAGACAGGTTTGCTAGCTACCTTGTTAACTTACTGTCTAAACAGACGAGTTGGACACAACTTACTTTCCAAAATACTGTTTTGGGTACAATAAGGTTGGACTATTGATGGAGGTTGAACCTGAATTTTTTTTAGGTCTTTGCACCCTTTTACCTGACACACCTATCAAAAGTTCTTACCCGAAAAAAGTGTGTTCCATCAAGGAGGAGAAGAAAGATGGTGGCATGGAACGAGACATTTCCAATTCCAACATCCTGAATGCTGTTACAGCGTTATCAACACACTTTTTGGTCCTTGAATAAAAGAACACTGAGACTATTTCCAAAATATGAAGAGGTTGAAAGAGAGTAGTAGGTGGAACCTAAGACTCTGCAACATTCCTGATCACTGCAATAAAAACGCCAGACAAGAGGTTCTTGGAATTTTGGCCAAAATCACCCCAGAAGACAAAGGAAAGCTGGAATTCTTGGTGGATGAAGTGCATGAGATGGAGAGTATCCCATGACACGTACATCCTGAAAGAGAAAAAGCTCTGTGTTAAAGAAGATCTGACATGTCTGGAGATGCAGATCAGAGAGATTTGACCTCTAATTAGTAATGCATGCAAGGACGGGAAAAAAGCTGAATACAGAGGATCAGACGCACATATAGCTCCAGGAAAACTAAGAGACCCAGGCACCTTTTCTTTCCTTTCCAAAATTAGAATAGCAATGTTTTGAGTGAGGAACAGAAGCGCTCAATTTGTAATGGTCTATTAATTTGAACCCTTCTGTTCCTCACTCAAAACCTTCCTTCTTGACTTTTTTCCGGGAGCTGTATGCGTCCACCATCCATGGTCCTGCTGTATTTAGAACAATCACGCAAGTGAAGAGAATGCTGGCGCAGCTGACTGCCTCTTCTCCTTCCTGGCAATATCGAACTTTCTTAGTTAAATGTTTGTGTGTGTACCGTTCTTTCTCTTTTCTGAAACAAACAAACAAACAAACAATTCTTAGGGAGTTTACAGTCTGATTTCCTACCTTCCTGTTCATTCTCTAATAAAATGTTTTGCCGCGGGCCTCTACTCCAATCTCAGTCTGGTACGGAACAGAGAAGCGAATCAGGGGTCCTGTTCATCTCTGAAGTGATGTTCTTTCCCTGGAAGGTCTGTGTACTACCGGCCTAAATGGAAGTCTGCCCCAAGGTTGTGTGTTTTCAAGCTACCAGCCTGGCTTCTTAACGACATCATGTGGATCCATGTATTTCTCTTGTGGATTACTGTCTACTTGAAATGCCTTGCTGAAATTCTCAATAGCAGAGCTGCTATGTCTAAACTCCCAGAGCTACACCGCTCCCCCTGTCCTGTTTGCTCCTCTCCTCTCAACTGCTAAAACATCCTTCTACTCTGACATCATCAACTCTGGAATAAACTCCACAGTCCTCTTTTCCACAGTCAACCATCTCCTTCAGCCCCCTTTCAACATCCCTGCAGACCCCTCCCCCGAACAAGCCAACAAGTTCCTTATATTTCTTAAACACTAAACCTCAATGGGCGGCACGGTGGTGCAGTGGTTAGCACTGTCACAGTGAGAGGGTCACGGGTTCAAACCCCCGGTTGCCCCGGGCTTTCTGTGTGGAGTTTGCATGCTCTCCCTGTGTCTGCGTAGGTTCTCTCCGGGTGCTCCGGCTTCCTCCCACCATCCCAGGGACATGTGGACTAGGTTAATTGGTGAACCTACATTGTCCTTAGGTGTGGATGTGAGTGTGACTGGTTGTTTGTCTATGTGTGGCCCTGCGATGGACTGGTGGCCTGTCCTGGGTGTAACCCACCTTTCGCCCGATGCCGCCTGGGATTGGCTCCAGCCCCCTGCGACCCTGTATGCAGGATAAGCAGTTGACAATGAATGAATGAATTATAATCTCAACATCCATCAACACCTACTAAAAACCAGTACCTCCTCAGATTTTGGATAAAATATCAGAAGGACCAGTCAATACCACTTGCCTCTCCGGACTTCATAGCAACCACTGAAAACTCTTAATAGAACTCTGCAATTCAAAATCATCCATCTGCCAACTTGACTCCATGCACACCAGCCTTGTTAAAGCATGCCTTCCTTCGATTTCACCCCTACTCACTCGCCAAATCAACTCCTTGCTCACCACTGGTATTGTACCGCCATTCCTGTTAATTGCTGCTGTCACCCCAATGTTAAAATGCAGAACCCGATGACCTGAACAACTACCGACCCCTCTCCAACCTGCCCGTTCACTCCAAAACCTTGAAGAGAGGGGTAGCTATTCAAATCCAACATCCTCCAAACACATTGAGTTGGATGCCAACCACTTTCACCCAGTTCTCCTCTGAATCATTAAGATTTTCATTGGCAAACTTCAGATGGGCCTGTACATGTACTTTCTGGAGCAGGGGGACGTGCAGTTACTGCAAGATTTCAGTCCTTCACGGCGTAGTGTGTTACCCATTGTTTTCTTGGTGACTATGGTCCCAGCTGCCTTGAGATCATTGACAAGATCCTCCCGTGTAGTTCGGCTGATTCCTCACTGTTCTCATGATCATTGCAACTCCGCGAGGTGAGATCTTGCATGGAGCCCCAGATCAAGGGAGATTGACAGATTGTTTGTTGTTTCTTCCATCAACTCTTTGGTCTTGGCCATGGTGGAGAGTTTGGAATCTGGTTGATTGCTTCTGTGGACAGGTTTCTTTTATACCGGTAACAAGCTGAGATTGGGAGCACTCCCTTTTAGGTCCTGGATTGGCATAGCCAGTCTACAGACCTTAATTCCATAGAAAATCGTTGGAGGGAGCTGGAGGTTCGCGTTGCCAAACCTTAATGACTTGGAGAAGATTTGCAAAGAGGGGTGGGACAAAAACCTTCCTGAGATGTGTGAAAACCTGGTGGCCAACTACACGAAACATCTGACCTCTGTAATTGCCAACAAGGGTTTTTCCACCAAGTACTAAGTCATGTTTTGCAGAGGAGTCAAATACTTATAAAATGCAAATCAATTTAAATGTGTTTTTCTGGATTTTTGTTGTTGTAATTCTGTCTCTCACTGTTCAAATAGACCTACCAATAAAATGATAGACGTATAATTTTTTTTCTCTGGGCAAAATCAGCAGGGGATCAAATACTTTCTTCCCTCACTGTAATCTGATAGTTGCAAAAAGATAGCAATGATTAAAATCTTGCCATCTCGCTCCTAGTTGAGCTTAACATATGGAGCTTAACATATGAACGGTTTGTGGCAACCAACTCAATTCCTTCAGGGAGGCTTGCTGAGGACCAGGACAACTACACTCAGTCCATAACCACAGCTGATGTGAGGAGAGTTTAAAAAAAATAGACCTTAGGAAGTCACCAGGGCCAGATGGCATTCCTTAGGAGGTGCGCTGACCAGCTAGCGGAGGTTTTCAACTCCATATTCAACTTCTCCCTGTCCCTGTCTGTAGTCCCCTCCTGCTTCAAACAGAACACCATCGCCCCTGTACCGAAGAAACCTTCCATCACCTGCCTGAATGACAACCTCCCTGTAGCACTGACTTCCACTATCATGAAGTGCTTCGAGCAGCTGGTCAGAACTCACATCTGCTCCACCCTTCACCTTGGACCCCTTTCAATGCCCCCAAACAGATGAACGAAGCTGAAGTGGAGTGAGTCTCTGAAAATGTCACGGTGTGTTCATCAAGGATGACCTCACCTGGTCAAAACAAGTCACACTACCCAAAAACAACTATTCTTCCAGAGGGGACTCTTGGCATATCTGCAAAAACTCTCACCAACTTCTACAGGTGCACCATTGTAAGAATTCTCTCAGGCTGCATTACTGACTTGTACGGCAGCTGTTCCGCAGCTATATTTCTGCTTATATACTCTTCTTAATGCATACGATGTAGTTTTTGGGTGCCATGTCATAAAAATGTCATTGTACAGGATGACGCTGTGTTGTTCGGTATATTTGAAACTGGACATTTCTGTTTGAGCGAGCGGTGGGGTTAATCAATAGATTTTTTTCTTTCATCAGGTCTTAAACCTAAACTTAACTTATTAAAGTCAGAGACATGTTTTTATGACACTGAGGAAACTTTATTTTATAATATCCCAGTGATAAAGTCTTAAATACCTTGTTATTTATATATCTAAGAATGATCTGGTGAGACAACAGCAACATTTCACTCCAAATACCAAAAAGACTAAAACAATCCTATATCTGTGGCTTCCAAGAGATATATCTATTTTAGGAAAGGTCCTTTTAACAAAGGCGGAAGGTGTTTCTGTCATCTTGTCATGTAATTCTTTTATAAAACAAACATAAAACCACAAAGGGAGAGTCAAACCATAAACTGAAGGGCAGCAAACACGACACTAACTCCATACTGGCAAACTGAAAGGCAAACAGAACAACAAGCATCCCAAACAGAACAACAAGGATCCCAAATTGAGAACAGGCACAGCTGTCTCTAATTAGGGAAAACAGAAAATAGTAACATAGAGATGCCTAGAGGCACGTGTTGCTTCCAAAACCTGTATATATTGTTCAGCATTATTGGTTTGTTCACATATGTGAAACTCACCATGTGCACTAATGCAGCCCCATGCCATCATGTATGCTTTTGAACTGTGCTCTGATAACAAGCTGGATGGTCCGTCTCCTCTTTAGTCCAGCGTCCATGATTCCAATTTTTTATTTTTTATTTTGATTAGTCAGTCCACGGGACTGTTTTTCACATCGCCTCAGTTCATCTTAAAATGAGCTTGGGCCCAGAGAGCGCAGCCGTGTTCCTGGATCTTGTTAATAATATCTGGTTTCTTTGCATGGTAGCGCTGTGGATGCAGCGATGTACTGTGTTCACGGACAATGGTTTTTGGAAGTGTTCCTGAGCCCATGCAATCATTTCCACTGGAGAATCAGGTCTGTTTTAATGCAATGAGGGCCCGAAGATCATGGCCATTTGGTATTGGTTTGCGGCCTTGTCCCTTGCATGCAGAGAGTTCTACTGATTCTCTGAATCTTTTAATTGTTTTATGTACTGTAACGGATGTTATCCCCAAAGTCTTTAAATTTTACATTAAGAAATATTTTTCTTTGATTGTTGCATTATTTGCCCATGCAATCTTTCACAGAGTGATGAACCCCTCCCCATCCTCACTTCTGACAGACCCATCCTCTCTGGAATTATCTTTTTTAATACCCATCATGTTACTAACCTGTTGCCAGTTGACCACATGTGTTGTGTAATATTCCGCCAAGTTTCGTTTTTAGCATTACACAACTTTTCAAATCTTTTGATTTCACTGTTCCAACTTGTTGTTTGCACCAAATTTAAAGTGGGCATACATATTTTAAGAAACAATAACATGTCTCAGCTTTAACTATTGATATGTTGTCTTTGTACTATTTTCCATTTAATATAGGTTTTAAATGATTTATACATCGTTGCATTCTGTATTTAGTTTCATTTTACGCAGCTTGCCAGTTTTTTTGGAAACAGGGTTGCACATGTAAAGACATTTACTATGGTGCTTGTGGAAATCAACCACAGTCCAGGCAGAAATGAATGTTTCACATTTCAGTCCCCTTCATGATCCTGATGAGGAAGACCATTTTATCTACAATGAAGTCTGAGTCTGCCCTATGCAGGAACACATTTTGAAAATGTGATTATTTTATTAATCCAAAATGTGTGAAGTGGATACTGATACTGAGACATTCTGGGATATAATTGTCCCAGGATAATGGTGCTAGATTGTTCTTTGCTTGATCTGGGATTGATTGCTCAAAAGGGATTGAGTGTAAGGGGGGCTAGAATTACCCCAGAACTTAGAATAGACTAAGGTATTTATTTTCTAAATAATATGCAGTATATCATAATTCCATGTTTATAACCCACACCGTGTATAAACCACACCATTTATTTCATAGCTTTGTGTGTACACTGTACTAATCCAAGTATTAACTGCACCTATAAATAAACCATATTTGCCTGGAGAATTTAGACTTGTAGGTAAATCTGTCATATGGCACTGCTAAAATGTATTTGATGAAGAATAACATTTGTATCATATTTGCTACAGGAGTTTCTGTGACCTTTACATTTTCAAGCAGTTAACTGTGAAAATCTAGTGGAAACAGTTATAAAATGCTAAACTTGTGTATTAACCGTGTATTAATCACTGTGGTTTGTAAATGTTTTCAAAATTTGAATGTACCGGTACAGTGAATACATCTGTATGCAGAGAGTGTGCAAACTTGTCATCAAGGCAATGGGTGAGTACGTTAAAGAAGTAAAATATTCATGTATTTTGATTTGTTTAACACTTTTCTGTTTGCTACATTATTCCATAAGTGTCATTTCATAGTTTTAATGTCTTCACTATTATTATGTAATGTGAAAACTAGTAAAAAATTAAGAGTGTCCACATTTTCTACTGGTACTATTTATATATATATATATATATATATATATATATATATATATATATATATGTATACATAAATTTGTGTCAGAAGTAGCTGTTGTCTGGTGGAGCAGTTAAAATGTCTGGCAGGGGACAGTAGCCTCCTCAGATAATTACCTGTTCAATTATTTATTTTGGCAACCATTAAGGCAGTAACGCCCTTACAGCTATATTTTATGACCCATTTGGTGCGATGACTCAGCCTAATTGCAATGGAATGGAGTGGAGAATGGCTTAGTATTGCCTTGTTTGGCTCCAAACAAAGCAATTTACAAGTGGTAATTTTTCAAACAACTTAAATCATTAAGTTGAAGACAGGCGTGCAGCAAAGATGTAGGAATGCATTGGCAATGTTCTTTTTTCAACAGAAATTGTCCAGGAAGTTTTATGGATGCTTGATAAATGTGTTATTTTGCTCATTACCGGTTTATATGATCATAAGTATTAGCTTCATGTTTTTTCACAGTATTCGACCATTTCTGGTCATTTTTGGATACCAAATTATCTGGATTACCTCGTAAGGCATTTGCACCATTATGCATCCACATTTAATTGTCACATTAAACATTTATTGAAACTGTTTGTCTCATAGTTTGTTTGTAACAAATTCATGTCAGTAATAGCTTGTGCAGGTCCAGAGTGGCTGGTATTTTGCCATGACTTATTCTGAAACCTTCCCTTTGTTTGCTAGATGTGGGGGCCACATCTAGCGAATCAGCAGGTACTTTTGAAATGTCTGTTATTTGTAGAGCATCCTGATTGATTCTGATTTTGTACAGGATGGAGAGTAAATTTTAAAGGATAGGTAGCATTTAATTACCATAACCACAGGTAGACCACAATTCATGTGTTCTGTGAAAACATAAATGTAATGAGTTTGAATAGGAAAAATAGCTAAATGAATAGGAAATATAGTAATTAAAAAGATAGTAATATAATAAGTTTAGAAGTAATACTTTTTTACTGAAACAATTATTGTGTCCTTTAAACTTTGCTTTGAAGGACCCAGGGGCTCAACGGGCTGGGATCCGGGGACTCAACGGGGCTGAGACCCGGGGACTCAACGGGGCTGAGATCCGGGGACTCAACGGGGCTGAGATCCGGGGACTCAACGGGGCTGAGATCCGGGGACTCAACGGGCTGAGATCCGGGGACTCAACGGGGCTGAGATCCGGTGACTCAACGGGGCTGAGATCCGGTGACTCAACGGGGCTGAGATCCGATGACTCAACGGGGCTGAGATCCGGGGACTCAACGGGGCTGAGATCCGGGGACTCAACGGGCTGAGACCCGGGGACTCAACGGGGCTGAGATCCGGTGACTCAACGGGGCTGAGATCCGATGACTGTCCACAGGGTCCATGACACTTTTTCCCAATCTTCCTCTGTCCAGTGTCTGTGTTCTTTTGCCCATCTTAATCTTTTCTTTTTATTGTCCACACTGAGGTATGGCTTTTTCTTTGTAACTCTGCCTTGAAGTGCATTACATGTACTGTATACTGAATTTAAAGCTGAACAATTCAATGAAACAACACTTTAATGCATTGCTAGTATTTTAAAGCACATCCAAAGAATCTCCTGGACTGTGTTCTTTCCCCAATGCTAGGTACAGTAACTTTCCTTTATTCTTTTCTGTTACGGAATGTTTTGGTGAGTGATATGTCTCCTTTCTGTGTTGCACTGCATCACTCAAGCAACTCCCATGTTTTGACCGCTTGCTTTCAGCGACATTTCAGTCAGTTACTCAAACACAAATTAATGTTGGTATTGGCATAAATATTATAGTAGTTAACCCGGAGCTAAAAAGAGAGACAGAAAAACTGGCAGAGAAGGAGGGGGTGGCTAAAATAATGGTTCAGAAGATACCACCCTAACTTCCCCCACACACATTCAGAGCAGCTCCAGAAGTTGTTCCTGCCCGTCAAGGCTGCCATTGTAAACCTGAACCCTGAGCTCCACCCAGGCAACCTCTCATGGAGGGGACAATGGATCAATAGTCGTTGAATTAACTTTGAATTAGCTCCTGTGGCTGTTTTGCAAACATGTCCTGGAGATTCCTCAGCTTCTTTGCTCTAGCAGCCCTGCTGCCCTGTTGCTAAGAACAAAGGATTAAGGACCAAGTCTGGACATTTAACAACCTTACACATTATGATCACATATCAGTCACATTCTGTAGGGTACTATAACTCCAGTACTGGCAAGGCATTTTCCTATTGCTTGTTGTTGTTGTTTACTTGTTTTACTGTCTTGTTTTCCTAAGAAAATATATTCTCAGATTTTGAGAAAAATAGAACAAAGAGAGCATTGTTTGATGGGAAATGTTTAGAGATGTTTTTTTTATAGACAGTGTACTTAGAAAAAGTTTAGTATGAACACTGTTTGAAAGCAAAAAGGGCCAATTTGGCAGCTTTACCAAATGTTGTGTGAACCTACAGCTGTTGTGTACACCTACAAAAAATAAAAATGAGAAAACATTATGCCATCCATCAATGGCTGACCTTAAAGAAGACAATACATGAAAACAATCTTCCTTCAGCACCACTTTATCAAAAGTATTTTTGCACTTTCACGTTGCATTACCGATAGTCAGCCAAACAGGTGTGTGTGCTGTCAATCTAACTCTGGGTATTAATATTTCTGGGAGATTCCTGAAATGGGAAGAGAAATAGAATTTAAAACTTCCTCAGAATTAACAGAAAACATTCTTTCTTCTTCGCCGTCTACTTTTTATCTGGTACATTTTATCTGGTAGAACATTCAGCTCCTTTATAAAATATTTTTTACATACAAACTTTTTGATGCATGCAATGCCCTTGAATGTTTGGCAGACCAGTCGTTACATTGTAAAGATGACAAGGAGGCTCATCTCGAAGCTGCAGCAGGACAGACAAGCAAACGCTGCCTTGTGTGATGATGAACATGACGCAGAACACCGGTCAGAGCCGTGCTGGGGAGAGAAGGAACCAAGCAGCAATTACATTTGGATTAAGCAGATTAATGTGCATCATGGCCCTCCGGGAAAAACATCAATTTGCCAAAGCAGGAGAAGGCTTTACAGAGTGAGCTGAAGGGATTGTGTAGATTTTAGCATGTCTAACCACCTGGAATTGGAAGAGGAATTAGATGAGTATCAATTACAGATGGCATCAAATGTTACTGTTCTGTGAAGACTCTCCCTGTTGCTGCCACTGGTGAGACAGTAAGACACAACTGGCAGAAACTTGACATACTCTGAGGTGTATTACCTCGATATTACTAAAATGACCTGGCTAATATGGTTTGGATAAAGACAGTGGTTTCCCAGAGGCACTTATCCAGACGACGACAGGAGATTCACAACTCAGTGTTTGTTGTTCTTATGGTTTAGAATAGCATTATTCCATGTCTCCTGTAAAGATTTGCATCCACACGATCTATGCTGACCAGTTTAATATATATTTGCACCAAGAGCCGAGCCTTGACTTCCGCCTTGTGAAATGTTAGTACGACAGGTGCTTGTTTCCACATCACTGATCTAGTTTTCACCGAGACCTCCACTATGTTTCAATTTAAGCAAGGGGTGAATGCCGTCATCTCCAGATATCACCGTAGCTGTCAGACATTTGTGACGACATGATTGCATATCATGGGATAACTTAAAATTGAGTAGAATTAGAGTGAAAACAAACTGCAATTATTCAGAGCAGATTATTGGTGATATCACAGAAACTTGGTCTTCAGGCCTAGTGCATAAAGATCCCTTGACCACACCCCCTTCTAACCACACCCTTTCACAATCCTGCTCAAACCAACTCAATGAAAACACCTCCCACTGACTTTTCAGCTGCAGTAAACCATATCATTGGTTAATTGGATGTTCAGTAATATCTAATTTAACTAATTTTCAAGTATGGTTTAGATTTTTAACCCCACATTTTAATGAGTACACATACAAAAACAATCCCAACAAAAAACGACATCCTCAGCACCTTGTATAACTTCAAAATTTCAAAATAACATTACACCTTGACGTTTTTAAATGGCCCTTGTCAGGTTTGTATTCTAGAATTGTAAGCGGAACTCATCAAAACGTCATGCAGAAGGTACTTTTTAATTTTAATTTTATAAAACTTTAAAAAAATGAAATGATAAATATTGACACTATGTAGACATATTCCTGGTTAAAGAATAGCTTGGAACTGTGACATTATAGTCGTGACATGTAACCAAAGCTAATGATGCATAAGAGTACTAACTGAACCCCACAGAGGCTGGAGAGAGAGAAGGCCAAAGAGAGGGTAGCATATCTCTAAATCAGAAGGTTACACAGTGGAGGTAATTTGACAACAATCCTGTTGTAGGACAAAGAGGATGCCTCTCAGCGGGGTGTAAAGAGTTGGCCACACACAAACACACACACAGAAAAACACACACATATTTTATCTGTTGCTGGGGTCTGATGACATGTGGTTGGCTAATGATCAGTGTCTTAACAACAGCTTGGTATTCTTGCAAAAAAATTTGCATTGACTATGTTCTCGTTCAGAACGAACATTTTGCATACCCTGATTTTTGGGTAACGATTTTGTTCACAGAAAAGTTGATAATATCTAACAGAACTGAAGATTGTTAAGACTCCCTGATTACTTGGTGCTGCTGAGAGCTAAGCATTGAACACAGTGCTGTGAAGAAGTATTACACCTCCAATTTTTCATGTTGGATTGGATAATTATCTTCCTTCAAAAACATTTAAACACTGAATTTGATATTACATTGGAAACCATTCAGTGTGAAAAGAAGTAATGACAGAGGAAATCGGGGGTCAAATTACAAATGCAGTCTGCTACTGTGCCTTTCAGCGCATAATCGTGTTTTGAGAGTGGGCCCACATTAGTGACGGCCATTCAAGGCTTCATTACCGTTCTTCAAGCAGCAGAACATAATGCTAGCAGCGCTAACTCAGATTTTCTTTTCCAAAATATAAGCCATAATTGAAATATATAAGGCAATATAGTTAACAATCTTGTCTGTCAATCTAGCTTGTCATTTTATGTTTAATGTCCGTTCCAATGTTGTCCTTGTCAGTTTTTTTTTACAGACTAGATTGTTAACCATATTGCCTTATACATTTCAACTATAGCTTTTATTGTGATGAAGAAAATCTGAGTTCTGCTAGCATAATAATTATCCTGCTGCTAAAATAAAGCTAATGAAGCCTAGTTTGGCCATCACTAGCCCACATCTAAGGGGGTAGCTCAACATTTTTGGCCCTGCACATAGGGCCCCTCCCCTTTTTATTCAAGATTCAAACATTTGGAGGGCCGCTCTACACGTTAGGGTCCTTTAAACGTAGTACAGATTTCTCCTGGTACGATGCCACCGCTCACAACTAATCCAGAGGAATGAAAACATCCAAATTACTGGGCTTATAAGGTCATTATTGAAACCATAATTTTACTGTAGTTCACTTTACTGTAGTTTTTACTGTAGAATCGTACTCATCTGTACTCACTTAAAAGCAATAATGCAATTGTGTTTTGCAGTGTAGAGTCTCCTCAACGTTTTATATGGAACATTTTGCAGAGTTGAATCTGTGGCTTACAGTAATTGCTTTTTGTGGCATACAGGCTAATGTAACAGACTATGGTTCTTAATGTATGTGAATAAAGGTCCAGCTAAACAGTTAACTGGTACTGCGTCAGACCCTACTCTGCCTTCAGAACAGAATGGATAGTCCAATGCTTGGGAAAACATTCCACTTGGATGTGTTTCCAAGCTGCTGACACGAAAGCATCACTCGGCTGCTGCAGAATAGACGACAGTGCATTGATGCTGTGAATAGCCCGTTCCATCTCCTATCTACGACACTGTACTGTATCTGATTGACATCTGGGGTCTGTGCAGGATACTACTGAACTTGTCTTTCCACTCTTCTTTTTAACGGATGGGGGTGTGGTGGTCTGATGAAGCAGCCCAACATAGGCTGGCGAGTTGTGTGTTCTGGGATGCCAAAACACACAATTGGCATCCCAGGTTGTGTGTTCTCCTTCGAACTCTCTCACTAATGAGCTGTTTTCACCCCCAGAAATTCCACTAAGTGGATGTTTTTTTGTTGGGTAAAAAGCCCCGCAAGCGCAACTGAGATACAGAAATTGGCAATTCTGGAATGGACAATCATTTTACACTTAAAGTCACTTAGTCCACTTGTTTTCCCCATTTTATCATTCAATCACACTGTAACTGAATGCGTTAATGCCTATTAGCCTGCTTTATGTTGTGAGTCATTGCCACGTGACTCCCTGTCTGTAGGAGCAGTGCGTTTTCACAGTGGTTTACATAATAAAGTGACAACTGAGTGTACTGTCAAATAAAAGCACAACACTGTTGTGATGGAACAGGTTAATTAAAAGTCTATTTCACTATACAATCTGTTGGAGGGGTTCAAACTTTTCCTCTCTGAGAGCACTATCCCTCTGAGAACACTTTCTCTTATACATTTATCAAAATTTAGAAAATGTTGGTCAATAAGTACTGTATAGAACAAGCACCTTGACAAAGGCAATTCACTGTGAGAGATTTGCCGTATGTCGATGTCACACATGTGTTAAGAAATAGCTGAACATAGATGAACAAAACAAAACGTTTCTATAAAGCTTTTGAACAACATGTTTTAACATTTTTATTAAACCATGTTGAGTGGCAATTTTCCATGTCAATGATTTTTCAGAACTAGAGTACAGTATATGTTAATGTGCTTTATACATATTTGTCATGATCACTATTAAATACAACCAGTAGTAATATCACGTTCACTAGCCTACCAGCTGCCATTAACATTCATAGAGTAACAAACAGGGCTAGTAACATTATACCTGGGCTAGTGGAAATTTTGGCCTACTTGCCCAGCTGGCTTGTGCCAAAACCCGTGGATGCACTAATGTAAAATGTTGTTGTAAATGTGGCTGTTTTTTCTTTGCAGTCAATGATTCACTCATTGCCATTGTGCCAGTAATATGAACCTTATATTTCGTTCCCAACCCAGCGATTTAAAAATTACTTTTCAGTCATAACTTAAATCAGTAGTTGCCACAACTCTTGGTGTTTCTGAGCAGTGGATTTGACCCTAATGGATCCTTGGTCCCAGTGTTCTCAGTCCACTTAGCTTGTAAAATAAGGGTAAAAAATTTACACAGAGCAGAAGATTGATTATGCAGAGGTGTATTGTAGAATATCTACTGCTGATGAATCTGTTGCTTTTTATTGTCCACTGGGGGAAAATTAAATCCATTCATAATTCTGTTGCCCAAAAAGTTGCGACACTGTGTAAAGAAAAGAGAATACAATGACAAATCATTTTTACCCTGTATTCAATAGAAAATAGTACAAAGACAACATATCAAATGTTGAAACGGAGAAAATAAAAAATCTTGAAAAATAAATGCCCACTTTGAATTGATGAATTCAGTGAAAAAACACAATCCATTAATAAATTGGAAGTACAATACATTTCATTAAAGCTGGGAGGGGCAAAAAAAGATGTGTAATGCTAAAAAAACCTTGTTGAACATTTCACATCTAATTAGGTTAATTGGCAACAGGTCAGTGACACGATTGGGTATAAAACCTGCATTCCAGAGATTATGAGTCTCTCTGTCATGGTACGGTGAGGATCCAGTCCCTCCACAAACACATTGTTCTCTGTGTCACATGTCTTCAATCATTCACACCGGTTCCCAATCATCCCATCACTATGTGTGGGATGTGTTTAAGTGTTTCTCCTCTGCTCTCTTGTCAATCATTGTGATTGTTGCTGCTGTTGTATGTGTACGTAACGGGTGAGTGCTTTTGTTTTTGCTGTTTGAATTCAGCTCCTTTACTTTCATTTAGTTTGCTTGTGCTCGGTGTTTGTTTTGTCAATTGAAAGAGTCTACATAGACTACATTCTGCCTGCACCTGGTTCTTCTCCACCACCATCGTTACACTTTCAGAAGTGAAGATTGGGGTCTTCACCATTCTGTGATAGACTGCGCCGACAAATAGTGCAACGGTTTAAGAATAACATTTATCGACATTAAGTTGGAAAGAGTTTAGGGATCACATAATTTACTAAACGATTCAAGAATCTGGAAAAATCTCTGCACGCAAGGAACAAAGCTGAAAACCAATCTTAGAAGGCTGTGATCTTCATCCCCTCAGGTGGCAGTGCATTGAAAACTGACACAATTCTGTAGCGGGCATCATCTGTAGTGGACATTACTGCATGGACTCAGGAACACTGAAACCATTGTGTGTAAACATAGTGTGTATGTTGTTACACCTACAAATGCAAGTTAAAACTTTATCGTGCAAAGAAACCATATATAAAGAAGATCCAGAAACACCAGCACCTTCTCTGTACCCGGGCATTTTTAAGATGGACTGAGTCAAACTGTCAAGTCATTTGAAATTATTTTTGGGAATCATGGATGCTGCGGATAACGAAGAGAGGGATCATCCGGCTTGTTCTCAGCGCACTGTTTAAAATCCCCATCCATGATGGTATGGGGGTGTATTTGGGCACATGGCATGGGTCTTACACATCTGTGAAAGCATAATTAATGCTGAACAATAAATACAGTTTTTGGGGCAACATATTGTATCCTGCCGTCAAGATGCTTGTTTTAGATTCCGTCTCTCACAGTTGAAGTGTACTTATGATAGAAATTACAGACCTCTACATGCTTTGTAAGTAGGAAAACATGCAAAATCAGCAGTGTATCAAATACTTGCTCTCTGTCAGCGTTTTCAGTTATACGGAAGGATGAAGCGGACTGCGGAGCTTGTAGGTTTAGGTTCATTTTATATATATATATTGTGAGCTGACATATGCTCTTCTGCGTAGAGACAATAACACACAAAGACAATGGGAGCAGAGGGAACATATATACTGAGGGGAATGACTAATGATGATCAGGTGTGCTAAACGGGACA
>JACXGJ010007133.1:0-31453 GCA_016801105.1 Esox niger | reverse complement strand
CAGAGCCCCCCCCCCCCCCCCAACAAAGAAATGCTTGTTTTATCTTGAAACAGTACAGTCTCTATGCTTTTTCATGTAGTGACAACTGATGTCCGTTCTCTACTAAATCAGCCCCAGTATTGCTCGCATCCAGTTGAACAGGGATCAGCTTCTAGATGCTCCAGTGTTGCTTATGGGATTTGACCACTAAGAAAAACTTGTCAGAAAGGAGATTTTCACTTCTATGAGCAAAATATCTTCACACAGTTAGTGCATAAACAACGGCAGTTAGAGCTGGTGTGCTTAAACCGCATCACTCATGCCTGCTCCTGGGAAGCCTGTCGGACAGACAGATGCACACGGCCAAACACACAAACACTCTGTTTTCTGTCGGTGCAGGTCTCACCTTGCGGGCCTTCTTCTCACTACGGCTCTGCTTAGGTCGGTTCATTCCCTCATCACCAGGAGAGACAGGCTGAGCGAATGGAATGTAATCAGAGGCAAAAGACCATTCAGAAAATGCAAGCCCCACAACATGTCCCCCTGTGTAACGGTAACTGCATATCAATATGTTGTTACATAGGACACAGAAAACAAGGTTTGCACCTGTGGGAGTGAGGGTAGCCAAGGAGCATTTTCTCCCCATACGTTAGACTCACCTGGGGCTGTGAGGATCTCAGCGGTACCCCCTCTGGTTCTTCCAACTCTGGCACTGATCCCTCACTCTCTGAATCATTGCAGGAGCCAACTATGAAAATTAATGCACACACACACACACACACACACACACAAACACACACACACGCATGCACACACGCTGTTAAGACTACACCTTATATTTACTGCTATGGTACAAAGGACTGATATATAGCTTATGAGATCATGGTTTAGCCTGTTATCACTCCTGCTAACAGAACATTACCTCATAAAGCTCTGCAGCTAACCTAATCACTGACCATGGAGTGGAAATATCTCTCATAAAATATCTATAGCAAAATAGCATATTCATTTTCTATGCTACTGAACATAGATATTATGGTAAATAACGACACCCTTTGTTTCAACTGTGTTCCGATGTGAGTGACAATATTATCTGTAAATATATCTACACTCAAAGATTTCAGGTTTAGTCAAAAGCTTTCTCAGTTTAAGGCTTTTTAAAATATTACTGCTCTGAGTATTTCTCCTCTTCAAATCAGTAGGTATGTTATGAGGTAGACAGGGTATGCCCTTCATAGAGACAGAGAGAGAGACAGAGAGAGCGAGAATGAGAGCGAGAGAATGACAGAGAGAGACAAAGACAGAGAGAGACAGAGAGAGAGAGAGAGAGAGAGACAGAAAGACAGAGAGAGAGGTGAATATAGAGAGCATGTACTGTTGTTTTTGAAGGGAAGGTCCAGTTCCAGTGATCCCTTTCGGCTGATTGAACAGCTTGGTTGTCTTTCAGTTGATTGGAAGGAGGAGTGATGCAGAATCTGTTTTTGACTGGAGGATCCAGAAGAGTTTCCCACAATTCTTTTGGTCTGAGCGATGTGATGTTGAAGAGGAACAGCGTTATCATCAGAATCACTGTCTGTGTCCATTCCTTCTGCAACAGAACATCAGACCACACAGACATCATGAGACCACACTGATTTCTGATGACCAAAGTCGAGGAAATGCAGCCCTCTAATCCCTCACCTCTATCCTGTGGGCTCTGTGACCACCTCAGCTTGGTGAGGAGGTCGGGCTGAGGCGGGGCCTCAGGCGGGGGCGGGGCCTGCCTGTGGGGGTCTAGGACAGGCACTGTGATTTGAGACTCCTGGGTGGGCTGCGTAAGGCCAGAGGTGGACAGCAGGGCTGACATGGATGGAGATGATGTAGATGGGGAGGAGGTGGACACATGCTTGGTGGGCGTAGGCGGAAGCATAGGGAGGCCTATAGCGGTAGTTGAAACGGTAGCATTGGCAGTCTGACAAATGGTTGACTGAGGCTGGGTGTCTAGGATTGGCTTGATGGGCTGGGTGTCTAGGAGTGGCTTGATGGGCTGGGTGTCTAGGAGTGGCTTGATGGGCTGGGTGTCTAGGGCTGGGGTGATATGCTGGGTGTCTAGGGGTGGGGTGATAGGCTGGGTGTCTAGGGGTGGGGTGATAGGCTGGGTGTCTAGGGGTGGGGTGATAGGCTGGGTGTCTAGGGCTGGGGTGATATGCTGGGTGTCTAGGGGTGGGGTGATAGGCTGGGCTGTGCTGAGGAGAGGCTGGGACTCCTGTACAGGGATGGGGAGGTCCTCATCAGGAGGTGGAACTCTGCAGGTACTGGGGGGAGAAAAACAGGAAAGGGGAGAGGGAGAAAGAGGGGGAGGAGAAGAGGTTGGAGGAGGTGGAGGTGAAGTTGAAGGAGGAGAGAATGAGTGAGTTGGAAATGAAAAGAGAGATGGAAGAGGTGGAGAAGAGATTCTATTCTCTTCTGAAAGGGAGGCACAGCCACTCCCCACATTGTTATCATTGATGTCCTTCCTTATCTGACAACCAGGCAGGGGCCTGTTATCTAATATTTCCAGGTCCATTTCCAGGTTTACTTTTTGATTAACTTCCTGTTTAACTTCCTGGTTGACTAGGAGAGTAGAAGCAATAGAGCTGAAGTCCACTCTCCTCTCTGATTCTGCCTCAGGTTCTGCCTCAGGTCCGGCCTCAGCTTTGCCCTTCAAAGGGATTCTTTGTCTGGTGTCTGTAGCAGCTTTTCGGCCTCTCTTGTTCTTATTTTTGGTCATCCCTGGTGAAGAAGTGACTGCTGGGATTTGGCCTGGGGAAACTTCTCTGTTTGGTTGACCAGTGGACCCAGGGGCTGAAGGAGCCTGTCTGCCTGACTGACTGGGTGCCTCCCTGCTCTGCGTCCTTCCTTTGCTTCCCATTCCTGACTGAGAAGGAGAGGAGTCTTTCTCTGAGCCCAGCTCTCCCTCTGGTGTGTGAAGTTGTGCAGGTTGATGAACCCTCTCTGGAGAGACTCTATTCTCAGGTCTCTCCAGTGCCTCTGTTTCCCCTAAGACACAAACACTGCTCCCCAACCCTACTAAGGCTTCATTTGTCTTTGGTTGGTCAGTAGTCTGACTCCCACCATCTTCTCTTTGTCTCACTGATTTCAGCTCTGCCTCAGACTGAGGCTTTGAATAGAGTTTCTTTATATTTTCTACCATGTCTTTGCCCACTGATAAGGAATGTTCTTGGGAAACTGGGACCTCCTCTAGTGTGTCTTTTCCCATTGATGAATAACATTGTTGGGAAACACTGCCAGACTTCAGTTTGCTGATTTTAGGGCTGAAGGATCCGAATGCCCCTCCCAGAAGAGACAGGGTAGGGTCTGGCTGTTTTACAGCCAGTTTAAGATCTGTGGAAATAGCTGCCTCTACTGAACTAGGGCTTTGGTCGGGGGCAGTTTTTGGTTTAACTCCTGTTGATGAGAAACTCTCTTGGTTTTCTATAGTGCATAAAGCTTTTGTCATTTCTAATGGTTGCGTTGAGTTGTCTGTGGACGTTGTCGGCCTATCGATGGCTGCCGTGATCGGAGGACCCGCCTCAGTGAGTGGTATGTTGGAGACAGATGCACTCAGGCTCACACTTTGGTGCCGTACCTCCTCTGACAGGGCGTTCAGAGTCACACAAGTTGGCAGACCAGAGGAGAGGAACACCGAATCATTGTTTTCCTGCTCGTCTTTGTTTTCCGGGTGACCCTGCAAGTTGCTAACATCATCCTCTGGGAATCGGGAGCTTCCATCCTCTCCTCCCCCTGCCTCTGAGATCTCCTCGATGGATTTCCAGCTGGACAGGTTGGACTCGGGCACTCCTTCTCCAACCAGCTCCACATCCGCCATCTTGTCTGGCCGGCCACAAAGGCTGTTGTTGTCATCTTCATCTCCCATTACACCCACCTCATCTTCGTCTATGGCAACACTGGGCATTCCGGAGAGTATCTGTCCAACCCTCTGGCCGTCAACCTCACACAGTAACAAGCTTTCTCCCTCCAACTCACAGCCTTGCCCCAGAGAGAGCGATAGGGCCTCCCCTCCCCCCCAGGCCCCAGCCCCTGACTCCCTCCTAGCAGCCATCAATCCGCCAGAACCTGCCCCCCTCCTTCCCCCTGCATCTGTCTCTGAGTTTTCCCTCTTAGGGGACACAGCCAGGGGTGTATGAGAAGACCCGAGGGCCGCGGGGACCCCATCCTCAGTGCTCAGTGTGTTCTCCCTCAGGTTCTCCTGGGCAGGGTCACATGGGCAGAGGTCAGGGGTTTGGGACAGGTTGTCGGACATGTCAGATGAGCCCTCAGGGCAGGAGAAGACAGGGATGTTGCTCAGGTTAGGGTTAGACTCTTTGGGGTACAAGAGCAGAGGAACCCCCTTGTTCAGGTCATTGGTGGCAGTGGTCCCTTCAAGGACCAGACGGGAGTCCACACCTTCTTCAACGCTACTGTTCCCGTTTTTCTTGTCCAGCTCCAACTCTGACACCAGAAGTGATTTGGACCAGACTGGAGCCGCTGCCACTCCAAACACACGAGGGAGGGGCTTACAGGTCTGCTGTGTAGCCCTCGGTGTGATTGACTGAGAGAGTCCTGGCTTGATAAGCAGTTTGAATGAGTCTCTGTCTGTCTGCTCTATGTGGTCCACTCCTGAATTGTTAGTGCGCTGTTCATCCTTCTCTCTCTCCACACTGCTCTGTTCATCCTTCTCTCTCTCCACACCGCTCTGTTCATCCTTCTCTCTCTCCACACCGCTCTGTTCATCCTTCTCTCTCTCCACACCGCTCTGTTCATCCTTCTCTCTCTCCACACCGCTCTGTTCATCCTCTCTCTCCATACCGCTCTGTTCATCCTTCTCTCTCTCCACACCGCTCTGTTCATCCTTCTCTCTCTCGACACCGCTCTGTTCATCCTTCTCTCTCTCCACACCGCTCTGTTCATCCATCTCTCTCTCCACACCGCTCTGTTCATCCATCTCTCTCTCCACACCGCTCTGTTCATCCTCTCTCTCCACACCGCTCTGTTCATCCATCTCTCTCTCCACACCGCTCTCTTCATCCATCTCTCTCTCCACACCGCTCTCTTCATCCATCTCTCTCTCCACACCGCTCTCTTCATCCATCTCTCTCTCCACACCGCTCTCTTCATCCATCTCTCTTTCCACGCCACTCTGTTCATCCTTCTCATCCTTCACACTGCTCTGCTTGTCTTTCCCAATTTCTGTCCAGGCCCATTCCTCCTCTGTGGCTGCTTTCCCTGGCTCTGCTACAGTTGCCAGGGTGTCAAGGTTGTTATGGGATTGCTGTGTTGTCAAGGCAAATGGATTGTTGTGGGACACTGTCTCCTGGGTTGTAACAGCAGGGTTAGGGATAGAGAGTGTAGCAGTATTAGTGTTAGGGGAAGATACACAGTCTGTGTTGGGGGTAAAACCAACACCGGTGTCAGTGTCGGGGGTAAAGCCAACACCAGTTTCAGTGTTGGGGGTAAAGCCAACACCGGTGTCTGTGTTGGGGGTACTGCCAACACCGGTTTCAGTGTTTGTGGTAAAGCCAACACCGGTGTCTGTTTTGGGGGTAATGCCAACACCAGTGTCTGTGTTGGGGGTGAAGCCAACACCGGTATTGGGGGTGAAGCCAACACCGGTTTCAGTGTTTGTGGTAAAGCCAACACCGGTGTCTGTTTTGGGGGTAATGCCAACACCAGTGTCTGTGTTGGGGGTGAAGCCAACACCGGTGTTGGGGGTGAAGACAACACCGGTTTCAGTGTTGGGGGTGAAGCCAACACCGGTGTTGGGGGTAATGCCAACACCAGTGTCTGTGTTGGGGGTAAAGCCAACACCGGTGTCTGTGTTGGGGGTAAAGCCAACACCGGTGTCTGTGTTGGGGGTGAAGCCAACACCGGTGTCTGTGTTGGGGGTGAAGCCAACACCGGTGTCTGTGTTGGGGGTAAAGCCAACATCGGTTTCAGTGTTGGGGGTGAAGCCAACACCGGTGTCTGTGTTGGGGGTGAAGCCAACACCGGTGTCTGTGTTGGGGGTAGAGTCAGTTACATGCTTGGTTTTAGGGCATGAGACAGTAGCAGGGGAGGTGCGTGTGGTATTGGTATATGCAGGGTCAAGGTAAATGGGAGGGACAGAAGTGTCTTGAGACTCAGAGGAGATCTCCATTTTACTGCCGCTGTCAGACGACTCTGGGAGTTTTGATTCAGGTTGTAGAGGTTGTGCTTCAAGAGGGTCATCAGGCTGGGGCTCTTTGGGTAGTGGGCTATTGTTTAGGCTGGGCCTCCTTTGGGACTGGGACAACTCAGCAAGGGTCTCTGTTCTCTGGGCCTCTAATCTGGTTTCAGGCTGAGGTTTGGCTTGCGGTAGTTCTGTGGGTGGTTCTGTGAGTGGCTCTGTGAAGGGTTCTGTGAGTGGCTCTGTGAAGGGTTCTGTGAGTGGCTCTGTGAGTGGCTCTGTGAAGGGTTCTATTGGTAGTTCTATAGATGTTGCTGTTGGGAGTTCTGTGTGTGGTTCTGTGGGTGGTTCTGTGGGTGGTTCTGTTGGTCGTTCTGTGGGCGGTTCAGCATGTCGTTCTGTGCTGTACAGCTGCTCATCTTCATCTCCATTATAGGAGGCAGAGTCCAGAGACTCATCAGTGTCGTCGTGGAAACAGAAAGACTCATCCAGCCCCTCGTTAATGGATGTCTCTGACAGCGAATGAAGGAAGGAGGCTGAGGTGTCCTCTTCAGCTGGATCATCCACAGCCTTACCCTCACCCTCTTCCTCATCTTCATCCTCTTCCTCACCATCTTCTTCATCCACTTCTTCCTCTATTGCTATTTCAACCTTAGTCTCAATCTTTAACTCTACCTTGGTGTCAACTTCTTCTTCCTCATCTTCATCTTCGTCATCATCTTCATCCACATCCCCTTCCTCCTCTCCGGCCGCATATGCATCCACATCGTTCCCTTCATTCCCGTCATTCCCCTCCTCTCCCTCGTTCTCTTCCTCTCTGGGGAAGAGAGTGATCTCCATGGAATCTGCCTGGAAAAGGAGGCTGGTGTGGAGGGGAAAGTTGAGCAGAGAGGCGGGGATCATATGTTCCTCCTCCTCCAGCTCTCCATCACTGTAGGAGCATGGGAACAGCAGAAATGGACCCATATCTCCGTAGTTACTGGCATTGTCTCCATCTGATACTTCAGGAGAACAGGTGTCCAGGGTGAGGTTAAGGGAGGCTGGGTTGAAGCTTGAGGTTTGAGGGCGGAGGTTCCCCATGTTTGGGGTAAAGGTCAGCCGTGAAGAGTCGGCTCCATCCTCTGGGCTTGTAATGGGAGGGAAAATCTCCTCAGAAACACAGGCCTGCAGCTCTAGCTCCAGGCCTTTTTGCAACAGGGGACTAGAGTACTGTTGTCTCTCAGCCAGAGCATCCTCTGCTGGGCAGAGCGAGCCCTCTGATTCCCCTCCTTCCTCCTGGGAGTCTGTACTCCTGCCACTGCTGCTTCTCAATGGGGAGGTGTCCTCTGTCACCCAACGAGGGCGACAGCTCCCTCTTGAGACTTTCACTTCCTCAGTGCTTCTCCCCCTCTCGTCTCCTCTCAGCATCTCCTCCTCCTCTAGGATCACAGTCTCTGCTAGCCCTTTGTAGAGGCGAAACCTCCACTCTGCTGCCCCTCCTCCCCTGTCCTCCCCCCTCTCCCCTCCTGTTCCCCTCTCCTCCCCCACCTCATCCCCAATTTCTGACAGTGAGCTGACAAAGCATGCAGGCGCCTCCTGTGCCTCCTCTGTCAAGAGCAGATTAGGGGAGGTGCAGGGGGAGGTGGAAGAGGTATAGGAGGTCCAGCTCCCCTCTGCTGTGACGTAGGACCCAGAGGGCGAAGTGAGAGGTGAGCATAGGTCCTCGCTGTCCGATGGTGTATTTGGAGAGAGAGGAGAGACTGGGGAACCGGGGTAAGAACGATGTTTGAGGTGTGATGGTCGAGCAGCCATCTTAATGGGTGTGGAGGGGGCGGTGTAGTAAAGGTCAGGGTCCAGGGACGAGGGAACGCCCACTCTCAGAGGGTCCACTGCATATGGTGGCTCAGTGAAAGATAGGACAGCAGGGGAATAGGCTGTCTCAGACAGAGAAGGCATGGTATACATATTACAAATATAAGGCAATTCACCATAGGGAGACAGCTCTGCCTCCAAAAGGCTTAGACTGCTTGTCAAACTAACATCCCCTGAGACTGTCTCTGAGGACGAAGGGGGTGCAGGGGTGAGTGGGGTCAGGAGAGGAGTGAGGAGTGGGGTCAAAGGTAGAACAGGACTTCTCTCCTGCTCTTGTTCCATCTTTGGTGTCTCAGGTTTGTTTTCTTGCCTGGTGTCGAATTGGGTCTTTTGGCTATCCTCTGCCTGGGGTTCTGAGGCAGGCATTGGGGCACCTGAGACTGGGTTTCCAGGTAGGGGTATCACCTGGCTGCTCGGCCCACCCAGGTGCTTTCCTGTCAGGGTCTCCTTGGTCTTGAGCAGGGCCTCCTGGCCCATCACCACCCGTGTTTCCATGTTCTCTGGCTGCTGGTAGTCGCTTTCCACTTCTGAACCCATCAGGACCTGGTAAATATATTAAGAATGTTGGAGGAACATTGGCAGAATGAAGAGAACAGGAATTTGTAAACATTAGTAAACACAAACACACACCTTGATCCTCTCCATCTTTATGGGTCCGCTGCGACGTCCACAAGGTCCGTGACCACCAAATTTCCCACTGAGTCGGACTGTGTTGCCGTGGCGATGGTCAGAACCTTCAGGCTGGGGTCGTGGGGCTGCAGAGGAGCTAGGCGTGGCCCGGATCAGCCGTGGCCCGAATGGAGAGGTGCATGATGGGAGCAGCTTTTGAGGTGTGCTAGGGGAGGGGTTAGAGCCACTGTCGCTAGGAGAGGAGCCACTGTCGCTAGGTGTGGACTCTGTGGAGGCATGTCTGGTGATATCTGAAAGAGTTGAGTAAGAGAATATTTTTTTTTTTCATGTACCTCATGTCCATCAATTCAGTCACTATCTGCTCAGTCAGGTGGTTACAGAAACACTTTAACTTTAACAGATTATGTAGTCTGTCCTTATTGAATAGAAATTCAGTTTGTTTTGATTGTTCCAGACAATCAGAACAAACTGGTCACAGGAGACAACAGGTGACGGAAAACAACAAGCTCATAGCCTGACACATGAAGTTGCCATACTCCCACTGTCAACAATACAGGTGATGGGTGAAGGCCATTTATTCACAGGGAGTACAAAAGGAAATGCCTTTCTCCTCCTCTTGTGAGACGGCTAGAAGAAATGTGATAAAGCCATTTGAAGAAGCAGGGCTTGTTGAAGCAATAGAAAACAAAGGGGAAGACCCAAAAACAGTAATTGGTCACTTTTTGAGTTGTCTCGCACAAAAGTACCCATTTCAAATGTGAACAGGTCTTACATAAAATTGCTCTGTTGGACGTGTTAAAGCTAAGAAACCATTCTTGGGGAAAGGCAACAAGCAGAATAGATTGCAAGAATAGTTGCCAACCACGTCCAGTTTCATCAAATGGCTTTATGACATTTCTTCTGGCTATCTCACCTTTGATATACATTCTTCTCACTTATATTGCATTTATTCTAACATTGCACAGTGTTTTCATTAGCAAATAAATACAAAATCTCCAGACAGAATTTATAAAATATTTTCAATTATCTCAGGTGGCCTAAATGTTTGTGAAGTAAATTACATTAAAATATTAGTCCTTTTGGATGAATTTGCTCCTTACAGTTGTCCTTGGTACCTTCTGCTAGGACAGTAGAGCCACATATTTGTGTGTTGGTTTGTTTACCCAACTCCTTTACCCCTCTTCTGCTCTGCCTTCTGCATCAGAAAAGCCAGTGACAGCTCACCCTCAGGCCAGAGCACAAGTCAGTAGAAAAAAAAACAGACTCACTGACATGTGCAAACAAACACAATAAATCATTCATTACAGCCAAAGACAGCGCCAAAAAGAATGTGAGAAATGGAGAACGAGAGAGGAACTGAATGAAGAATGCATTTTCATGGCTGGATAATGTTGAGAACATGCTAGTCCTGGCATGATATGAATTCCACATGATGCAGTGTGTCTGTTGGCCTCTTCTGTAACCTGATTGTAATACAGCATGTCATTAACATCACTATCTATCCAATAATACACTACTAGCACCCTGAGTCTTTGTGCTTAGCGGCAAATATGGCTAAAAGCTTTGGGTCCTTCTCTTAGAGCAAATTAGGTTCATGTAAATGGATATATTCTTTGTCTGCCTGCTGGCCGATTGCTCTCTCTTTTTTCCTCGCACTCCTCTCTACTCACATTCTCTAATCAGACACTCAGATTAGCCAGAGGATAAATGAAGCCATTATTAGATTACCACCTCTTCCTCCACAAGCACACACACACACACACACACACACACACGTCATACTCCAGTGACTACACAATCATTTCCATAACCTCCAATAAAAACGTGGAACATTTAGAAAAAAAACAAGAACATGAAGGAGGGAAACTAGGGCAGGAGATGTTACAGTTCTGTTGGACCAATCCAATAGATTTCTGATTAGACGTCCCTGAAATGTCCATGAGTCCTGTCATGTAAGACTTGCACTTATTCACAAAAACATTGACAGGTGAAAATAACATTATTTTCTCAGCTGGACTATCTGTTTGAAAAGTGACCTCAGATTTTCTGTTTCCTCTTTGTGTGGGCTCCAAAAACATATTTGTACTGAAAATTCCTAAGTATATGTGTTAACACCTAACCCTGATTCAAGCACTTACTGCAACTATATACTTGACAGTGCTGCTGTGTGGCCAATGTGGGCATGCTAGCACATTCTTTCTAAATTAGCTGTAAACACTCATTTCTGATTATATGTTGTTTGCTGCCATGTAGCACTTCACTTTGACTCAAATGTTCTCTTTTCTCATTTTGATTGTGAATGAAAGACATCTTTGAGGAAAAACCTTTGAGAAAATATTTTATAGAAGAAACAGAACTCAAGCAGCAGAACTTAGAGGTGCCGGTAACTATGGCAGCAGTACTGCTTTCATGATCACTGTATCAAGACACTGCTCTGATTGTAAACAAAGATACTGCATAATGAATGCCACCCTAAAAAACTCCTGGGTTGCTTTCGCAGTATGTTTTGGACCATTGTCCATCTGTAAAGTCAAGCGCGATCCAATCAACTTCATTGAATTTGGCTGAATCTGAGCAGACAATATATCTCTATACACTTCAGAATTCATCTGGCTGCTTCTGTCTTCAGTCACATCATCAATCAACACTAGTGACCCAGTGCCATTGGAAGCCATGCATGCCCATGCCATCACACTGGCTCCACTGTGTTTCACAGATGATGTGGTAAGCCTTCTCCAAATAGTTTTTACTATCATTCTGGTACAGCTTGATCTTAGTTTCATCTGTCTAAAGAATGCTGTTCCAGAACTGGCCTGGCTTTTCTATTCTAATCTGTCCTTTATATTCTTGAGGCTTATGAATGGTTTGCACCTTGTGGTGAACACTATATTTGTTCTTGTGAAGTCTTCTGTTCATGGTGGACTTGGTTAATGATCCGCCTACCACCTAGAGAGTGTTCTTCACTTGGTTAGGTTGTTGTGAAGGGGGTTTTCTTTACCATGGAAAGGATCATTCGATCGTCCACCACTGTGGTCATCCGCGGATGTCAAATTATTTTTGTGTTGAAGAGCTCACTAGTGCATTCTTTTTTTCTCAGAATGTACAAAACTGTTGGTTTGGCCTCTTCTAATTTCCCTGCTATCTCTCTGATGGATTTGTTTTTTGCAGCCTAAGGATTTCCTGTTTCAATTACATTGAAAGCTCCGTAGACCGCATGTTGTGGGTTCACAGCAACAGCTTCCAAATGCAAATGTCACAGCTGGAACTCCAGACCATATAACTGCTTTAAATTAAACTAAATTGACTTGGGGGTAAAATTAGCATGAAGTGTTAATAATTAAGAAATTACATTAATTAAGCCAATAAAAATCCTGAGTGTGGATATTTATTTTGTGTTTTTTTTCCAGGGCAAGAAAGTGTGCAGTAGCCATTGCTAATGCTAGCATTATCAAGTTACAGTACTTCCCTTGCTAACTGGATAGAGCAGTGCTCATCGTGGTGCTGGATTCCTGGCATTCACCCACCTCAATTAATACAGTAAATAGACCGTATCATATCCTACTCATGGTTATAAAAAAAAAAACAATTGGCCATGTTAGCTACTCTTGACGGACTGATAGTGTTAGTACAAATACAGAGTTCTGGGATGCAACTCATCATGCCAGTCATTTGCACCAGCTTGTGCTTTTACGTTAATTCATGCTTGTGCTTATAACATTACTTTGACTCCCTTGCACATCATTATAAACATGACTTTATTTTACAATTGGTAGCAGCTGGCTGGGGACTGATCAGGGTGATCAAAACTAGATGTATTGTTTGGGAGGGGTACATTTGTCTACTATGTTCTTCTTAAAACAACCACAGAATAAAAACCATACAATCTAGATGTACATTTCTGCAACTCCAGTGCCTCCGGAGGGCCAGTGGACAGTTGAACATTACCCCACTCTCAGCTAAGAGCTCTATCCCCTGTACTGTTACAATAATTAACATTGTCTAAATGTTACCAATAGACAACAGAACCACAAACTATGTTTTTGACCAGCCATGGATAAACATTGGATTCTAATGTCAATATGAGACCTTCTTGCTGCTTCTCTCTGTCCTCTTTGCCTTGTCCTCTGTCCTTTTCATGCCCTCTCTTTTTTCCCTGCTCCTTTCCTTCCTCTCACCCCTCCCTCCCACTACTTTCCTTCCACTCTATGCTTGTGGTCTAGCTAATAGCATCAGCACTTAGTTTTACTCTCTCCATCTTGGCCCAATAAATACCCCCCTGTGGATGTATGTTATGGTGATTCATGGAACATAATCAAGGCCCTCTGTCTGTGCAACACACACACACACACACACACACACACAATGATGTCACAGAGCATAAGGACACAATAAGACATAGACTCTCAGGAATCCATTGTGTGTGTGTGTGTGTGTGTGTTCCTCCACATATGCACACCTGCTTGAAGTGTGGAGGCCGCAGCCCGCTGAAGCAGCCGAGAACTGCGTCACACAGTCTGCTTGCCCAACCCGACTGGCCCCAGAGGAAGCGTCTCTTTGAACCATTACTCCAAGACAGTCCCAATCCTTGAGATGAGTCCCAGGAGCCCACTGACTCATATAACCTCCCTGCAGCTTTTTGAATCTCCCCTTCATCCATTCCTCCCTGTTTCTCCATACCTCCCCCTTTCCATCAGGCACTTGTGCTGCCGTCACTTCTCATCTGTTGGCTTCTGGCTCTTTTGCAGAATAACAAAGGACCCAAGGCAGGGGGAGAGGCGTTCCTTGTTGTTTATTCACAAAATATAGTACATGTCTGTCTTAGATGTTCACCCTTCTTTTCTTCTCTCTTGGTCTTCTTTGTGCTTCTCCAAATGTCATTGTCTTAAACAGCCCATAAATACAAGAACACATTCCCTCCACTTTCTAGCTGTTATCCAATCTTATAAGGGCAATGTAAGTTCCAACCTCCCTATTCCTAGTCCCAAACTTTGGAATGTATGGGAGATGTGTGGAGTTAATGTTCAACTATATTCCTTTGTGCTGTTTCCATACGTACAGAAAGATACATTCATTTGCAAAGCAACATTACTCTGCGTTGTGTCCTTTAGAATTAAAATACACCTAAACAGACATACTTTCTCACACATCTAACAGCAGTCAACAGAACGGACAAGACGATTCAGTTATACTATACATAACATAGTGGGAGGACCACAGTATAGGTATTGTAGGATAAACATGTGACAGCTCATGAACATTTAGGCTACATATCTTACTCTAAAAGCCAATATAGTGCAGTCTAAGACACTCAATCCCTCGACCAGTGGCGGAGCTTAGGTTTCACTCCCATGGGTGCGAAACATATCCCTCCGCTGCTAACATCTTACTATGGCTACCTGATTTCCCAGCTAAAAGACAGAGGCAGATAATACTAAGATTTAATACAAAAAATACATTTCATCTACCATGATGAACAGAAGCTTGTTATTAGACTACAACAAAATGTACCAGCAGTTGCAAAGCTTTGCTGCGAGCTGCGGCATCATAACAGTATTCCCCCTGCACTTGAAGCTGCGATGCTGCTCCCGTCATTGTAGCATCAGATCGATCCCTCTTCTCACGCATCTGCTGCACAACAACTTTACTAAAGACGTTTCTCAAGGTCACAAATCATATTTAATTTTGATTATGTATTGCTTTTCTTTCCTCTAATTACAAGACCTATCTGTGTTCCATTTTGATGTTTTGTTACTTAAGATAGCCATCTTGCACAGGGCAAATCCATAGCAAAGGAGCCGATAAGATACGACATTACATCCATGGTTGCCATATTTCACTGACAAGATACTGGCCAATCAATCTGCAGACTCCACATAAAAACAGCACAAACGCTATATCATCTAAATGACCCTATCTGGAAACCTCCGCATCTGGCAACACTGGTTACACACCCACAGTCACATATTGGTTAATCTCACAAATGCATTATGGAATACCATAAACTTCTTGTGGGGCTGTCTGACTGGCTGCCATGGGCACCCATTACACCCATTTAAGCTCTGCCTCTGTCTTCACTATACTTACGGAACCTTCAACACTATATCCCTTTACTACACCTACAGAATGTTCAACCATAAATCCCTATACTACACCTACAGAACCTTATACTGTATAAAAACCTCCTTTCCCAACACTTAAATACACGTTAAGAGACACAATGTCAGCTGCAGTTCAGAACTCCTTAAAGGAGAAATTAGGGCCTTGATCAAGGGCTGGAAATTGTTCATGGGACCATAAACCATCAGCTTTCCAAGCTGTATTTTCAATCTCTACCCCATTTTTCAGTTGTTTGGATGCTGGCCTTGCTCTCTAACCTCCAGGCTATTGTACCTAACCTCACATACATCCGTCTGAGGGAATAAGCATACTGTATATGTATATCTACAGTCAGAGGTAAACCCCTAACTGTATAGCTACTGTCACCGAGGAAAAGCCCTTACTGTATATCTACTGTCATAGAAGTAAAACACTAACTCTATATCTACTGGCACAGAAGTAAAACCTAACTGTATATCTACTGTCTTAGAAGTAAAACCCCAACTGTATATCTACTGACGGAGAGGAAAAACCCTTACTGTATATCTACTGTCATAGAAGAAAAACCCTAACTGTATATCTACTGTCATAGAGGAAAAACACTAACTGTATATCTACTGTCATAGAGGAAAAACCCCAACTGTATATCTACTGTTATAGAGGAAAAAACCCAACTGTATATCTATTGTCATAGAAGTAAAACCCTAACTGTATATCTATCTACTGCTTTAGATGTAAAACCCTTACTGTATATCTATCTACTGTTATAGATGTAAAACCATTACTGGATATCTACTGTCACAGAGGTAAAACCAAACTTCACATTTACTGTCAAAGTAAAATGTCTTATAAATAACACTTATTTCCCTTTAACGTAATGTACATTTACGTTTACAAGCATAATATAAACACAAGCCCTATACTCTAACTCCACTGCTAAGTGTGACACCATACACCAACCACTGTGCTGACTGCCAGAAAACCACATGAGGCATAACATAACAGCACTAGCATACTAACCATGTCAATGTCCTAATCTCCTGTTTTGGAAGTAGAATACAGTGACACAGGTACACACACAGACCCAGTAATCTATGTCTTATCTCATCCTTATTTAATAATAACTAGTTTGAAAATGTCGAAATGTTCCCCTACAGCAGTCCCTGGCTGAATCTGGCCCTGCTCCTGTGTGGATGCTGTGTCATGGCCCTGCAAGCTGAGGCTGGGGGAAGGGAAGTAACGGATGGCAGAGGGAGGAGCCGCTCCACTCTACCCTAAGAACATACAACACTTGCGGTCAGAGAGATGAGGAGGGAGTGGGGGAAGATGCTGGGGATATTAGGCTAGGAAAGGGTCAGGCAGGGGGAGGTAGCGGGCGCGGGGAGAAGTGTAGTGGATCTAGGGTGGAGACTAGTGTGCTGGAGCTGGAACTAGGACGGGGGTGGGGTTCACAGACAGACATTGCCCAGCTCTGCATCTTTAATCCGTCAGCTCCCCACATGACAAGATAGCAAATATCAATTTCCCAAAGTATCTCCTTTTACTTCTATATTTCCTGACTCACAAGCCCTGCTAGTCTCTGCTCTGCCACCGGCCATCTCCCTTTCCTTCCTTTCTCTCATGCTCTTCCCAACGCCCTCATCTCTCCCCCGGATGATCCTACCTGATTGAGGCAGGCCTGTCTGTTCTCCTCCCTGCTCCGGATGTCTCTCTTTGGGGAAAGATCTGGGAGAGCTCTCTCCCGGCATTGCTGTCTCTGGATCGCTCTGGCTCTGACGCAACAATAACTCCAAACCACCCAGCAGCATGCAAGGTGAACAGAGAGAGTGCGCAGTAGAGGGAAGGAGGGGCAGAGAGAGAGAGCGATGTTGCACTCAAATCTTGCAGCACGTGTGTGTGTGTGTGTGTGTTAGTAATTCACTGAGGGTGAGTGTGACTTTCTGTGGCGCAGCAAAGCAAAAGAGTGGTAATGATTGCATTTGTGTGTATGTATGTGCGTGTGGGTCACACAACGCTGCCGATGCATGTGTGTGCGTATGTGTGTGTGCATGTGGAATCTGAGTAGGAGCTGCAGTACTTTGTCTCATTACACTGGACCAACAGCAATGATGTCAGCAGATTTGTTCCTGCCTCGGTGCTGCCCCCTTCCCTACAGGAAAAGAGAGGTAATGCAGCCAGGGCTAGATATAGGGTCCGCAAAGATTAATGCAGCAAATACGAAAAATAAATAAAAGCAGTAGTAAAAGCTAAACAGACGTTACAACTGAAGAAGAGGGAGTTGCTGTCTCATTCTGCTCCCCATATGCCCAACATCCCCCAAGTATGGATTATTGCCAGTTGCCATGGCAACCTCAAGCTTCCCACGCTCTGTGTGTATATCAGGGACTTTCTGCCTGTCCTATGCCAACACAGCAGAAACCCTTATCTCTCTCTGCTAATTCCACAGTTGAAGAAATATTTGCTTACTCATAATTTTCTGTTCCTTTTTGACCTGAGATTGGCTTCACATACGAGCACATCCTAGAGCCTCAGAAATTGCTTCATAACCCCTCCCAACTGTTACATCGAATGGTTTGTAAAAATCTATATGGATCTTGTATAACAGGTCTTACTCGGACTCGAACCCAGGTCCTCAGGATGGAGTCGGGCACTTTAGCAAGGAGGCTAAAAACCATGGGATCTAGCGTAGGTCGTTAAAGTGCCTCTTAAGGCGTTGGAGAGTAAGGGTTTCGCTCATTGCACAGCACTGTACTGTACTGTACTGTACTGTACTCGCTGGCCTCTGTTAAACTTGTCATGATGTGCCTGCGTACTCACAAAGTCACTCAGACGGTAAGCTCAAAGGAAGGCAGATTTCTGTTGGACACGGCAGGTACCAAATCAAGCAAGAGTAACCAGATTTCTCAGGTGTGAAGAAGGGTTGAGGGATATCAATTTCACACACTTAACTGCATGTTTGGTGATCTTGCAAGGCAAAAAAAAGAAGTGTCAAACAAAAAACCTAGTTGTTTTCATAAACAACCTAAAGAAAGACCTGACTAAATTGAAAATCTTAAAGGGGGGCCAATAATTTACATTATGGAGAGAATTTGCACATGATGGTTTCAGAACAATTCTATTGAATGGATCTACTTCGTTATTGTCGGCAAAGCATCAGTAGTGCATGATTCTGTGGTGATTGCTTGGCGATGTCTTACCAATGTGTAAATGATCACCAAACAAAATCTATTCCCAACACCTTTTGATTTGTTGGCCAGTGTGTGCATACTAGTATTGGTGGCAACCTGAAATAAATGTGTACACCATGTAGCAACATGACAGGGTAAAATCATTTATTAATTATAACAACACTCATTGATAATTAAATTAAGCCATCAATTGTGATACAGCTTCATGGCATTAATTATACTATGCTGCACTCTATTCTGAGTGTTACAAATACATCTCCTTAGCAACAGAGGTCTTTCTGCCCTTCTTTTCTACTGAAGGGCCCACTCACTGTCGCTCTTTCCATCTCACTCTCTTCAGCATCTACAACTCTCAGGGTCTGTCTCCATGGAAACAAGGAAAGCCCCACACATTGTCAGGGCAACCAAAGAGAAAGAAACCATGTTAGAGATTTTCCTTCTTGTTTTAGACTGGTTATATGAGTGTGTTGGACAGAGCTGTTTGAGATCAGAGTGGTTCTGGTGAGCTGTCCCTGCAGTCTTGGCTTTCTTCTGTACAGTCTGGTTAAGTTTCACGGTTTGGCCCAGTTCATTTAGCCATGTCCTCCGCAATGGCCTTCCCCATCTTATCCTTCACATACGCCAACTTCTGCCAATCAGACTTCAGCTCGAGCCACTCATAGTATGGCACCTGGGAAGCACAAAAGGTGGAAATATTTCAATAAAACATTTTACTTTGCAATACAATATCTGACATGAAAAAAGTAGCGTTCATACAAATAAAAGAAAATAAACACTGCAAAAAAATGAAGGGAACACAATCATCACAGTATAACACCAAGCCAATTCAACTTCAGAAATATCTATATGTCCAGTTAGGAACCATAAGCGATCGTGAAGCAGATGGCAAATTCATAGGTGCTGACACAGGAAGGTTTGTTGTGTCTCCCAGTACAGTCTCAAGAACATGGAGGAGTAATTAGGAGATGGGCTGTTACACGGATAGCTGGACAGGGCCATGGAATGGCAACAACCCAGCAGCAGGACCGTTATCTGATCCTTTGTGCAGGGAGGAACCGGAGGAACACCAGAACCCTACAAAATGACCCAAAGTGGGCTACTGGCGTGCATGTTCATGATCAAACTGTCAGGAACAGATGAGGGCCTGACGTCCTTTAGAGGGACCAGTGCTCACAGCCCAGCACCATGCAGCTCAATTGACATTTACCAGTGAACACCAGAACTGGCAGGTCTGCCACTGGGGAACCGTTCTCTTCACAGTTGAGAGAAAGGTTCACACAGCACATGTGACAGACGCTCCATGATGAACGTTATGCTGCCTGCAACACCATCCAGGATGACCGGTTTGGCGATGAGTCCGTGGGTTGCACAGACCTCCACGTGCTAGCCAACGACTCCTCCTGGTGCAGGACAATGCCCGGCCTCAAGTGGCCAGAGTGTGTAGGCAGTTCCTGGATGATGAAGGCGTTGATGCCATTGACTGGTCCTTACGTTCCCCAGACCCAAATCCAAGTGACCTCTGGGATGTTATGTATCGGTGCAACCGACACCATCAAGTAGCACCACAGAATGTCCAGGAGCTCACGGAGGCCCCGATCCAGATCTGGGAGATCCCACAGGACACCATCCAGTGGTCTCAAAAAGAGCCTGTTCAGACATTGTTGGGAATGCATTCAGGCACGAGGGGCCATACACACTTCTGAGTCACATCATGAGTTGTGATGAAATTCATGCAAGTTGGAACAGGCTGTGATTTAAGTTGTCTACTCTGATTTCCGATGTGTTTGAATGCAGCCCTCAGTCGGTTGGTGAGTACTGTTTTCCCTGACTGTTGTCACGTCATTTTGTTCTCAACAAATTACATATGTACAATAAAGATTTAGATCTTTAATATATTTCCTTCACTGAGACCCAATATTTGATTTAAGTGTCCCCTTCATTTTTTGAGCAGTGTACTAGATCTGGACATCCATCTCGTGTAAGCTTAGTGGCCTAGTTCACCCAGCATGCACCAATGCAGACCTGAGAGCCCCAGGGATAATACGATTGGCCTATATGAGAGGGAGAGTTCGTATTGGCTAATGCAATTGGCCTAGATTAGAGAGAGAAGTGAGATTGGCTGAGGAGCTTGGCCTACATGACAGGTGCTGCTATCCTCCGTGTTCCTGACTGACTCACTGTCAGGCCTATTTATAACTGTCAACCTGGAGAAAGACAGTATAATGATATAGCATTATATGAGCATTAGGTTGTTTTCTATAGCATTAGCTTGGCAACTTTAACATAAATCAGTAGACCACTATCTAGCAAAAGTCACAATGAGGGCATGTGTCCAACATACCATTCCCTACCTAACAACTAAGGAACATGCTAAGGTGATATGCTATAAGCCTCAACTGAATCTCTACTGCGGCACAGCGACAATCATCTTTCAATGATATCAGAAGGCCAATCAATGATGATGATGACATCACAAAGTCAAAAATGATGAAAAACTAATATTTTCAATATTATAACTTGACTCGTGCTGCCATTCAATTCCCATATTCTCCCATTTTAACAAATGCCTTGTACTTCAAGTTCAGAAAAATACAATATCCAGTAATTAGACAAATGAACGCAAGAAAACAAAGATTTTAGAACGAGTGAAAATGTGTAATTGGGTATACCATTTTGCCTTTCTCGATCAACTATTGAATACACAAATCTACTGGCCAAATTGAATTCCATTTTAGACCGCTTTCTCTATTTTATTCCTCGCTAAGTATATTAAGGAGACAAGGAACTGCAAAAGTGAAAAAGCAAAGGATATTAAACTGCAGTAATAAATCACACATTTTCTAATAAAACCAAAAACCATAGGCTTTGGAAAATACATTTGAAGAAAATTTTACCATGACAGGTTAAGCTTTAACAGGCTATTTGTAATATTTTGTGAAGGGTTTATTAACTACCGCCTACTGTCTGTGTGAGTCGCATTGGGTGAAACAACTTTCTTCACAAGAGCTAAGATAAATATTATGTTATACCGAAGGCAAGAACAACAATATCATTATGCTATTTGTACATTTTTTATGAGGCTTGAATACAAAACAAATATCATAGTAAAAACAAATTGTATTTAGGCTATTAAACAAGATAACAATGATGCTCTAATTAACTCTTTAAGCTTGAAGACAAATTTTGTATTTTCTGCAACTACCTCGTTCAAGTCTACCAACTCATATAATTTGACTTGAAAGTGAAGAACAACCAAACAGACGAGGAAGCGTTTTTCTTTCAAAACCAAGTCAAACATTTCTTTTTTTATTCTCTCTCTTACGATTTAGCATAAATCAGTATAATAGAACATGTAGAGAAAGACTTGGAAAGAAGCCTAAAGGGGAAAAAAAACTATCCCAACTACTCAACATATGTATTAACAAAAAAATGAATAAGGCTACTTAATAGCGTTTTACTACAAGAGAATATAATGCAAGATTAGACAAATCCTACTGCTGTTTAATAATTCATCTGATTTATATAAAGTGTAGGCTATATCAATTCAGACAAAGATAAATATATATACTTTTCACAGCTTTATAAGTCAACTTGTGACATTACATATAAATATAATAATACATAACATTATTCCCGACAAGTTGCGCCTCTGTGCACGCAATGCCTGTATAGATTCAGAAACCTTGTATATTTCTTATGACTATTGTTTCACATTCTTACATTCAGTACATTTGGTTGTGACTCAATGCTGGAGGGAAATAGTGAAAACTAATTCTCTGAATACTCCAAACGAAATCTTGACTTCAGTCCGATTAAACCAGTTTAAAAATATATTTTTTAAATATTGCGGTCTGAATTTATTGGGATATGTTGTCTTGGCCATAATGTGGGAGGTGTACATTTTCATTAGTAACAGTATGCGTTTCCCTGGGTCAGTAAGCTTCAGGTACAGTAATGTAATGGAGTAAAGCAGTGTCAGCTCAGATAGAGACCTGAGCCCAAATGAACTCCCATGGAAAAAGTGCTTGTTTTGGGGGTTACATCCTGGGTGTCTGGCCAGAGATAGACAGTGGTGGGATATTACTGTGAGTTTCGGCCTGTCTCTTATCTGCTCCGTACCTCTACAAGGATGAACCCAGCCAGCTGGAGGTGCCGTCTCATCATGGTGAATCGTCCCAGCAGATCTTTACTCCTGGAGTTGTAGTTCGGAAACTCCCAGGTCAGGAATGCTAACCTGGGGAGACAGTGGCATGTTCAGACCACGACCCAGTAGCCGCCACCCTCCCCCGCGACAGACATACGCTCACCCACCTACCTGCGTGCCCCATTAGGTAAGGGCTTGGCTCCACCTCCTCCAGGCAGGTGAGGTGCTGTCAAGTTTACCAGATCAATTGGCTTACTTTCACGATCCACCACCAGCTCACCATCTGATTGGATACAACATATTCAGTCACTTGTTGTCCAGCCATGCGACTCTATGCGCGTCTGTGTGTACCGTATGCACGTGTTCACCTATGGACCAGCCGTATACAGTGTTGACCCCCGTGCGTACAGCCTCTGCTCGGCCCCCCACTATATTCTCCAGGGCCCCCCTCAGCCCAGTCTGTAGAGGGGAGAGGGGAGAGTCCCGGACCAGGGAGGGTGGAGGCGACATGGCCTCTGTAGGCAGGGTGGAGGACAAACACTCCGGGTGCTCCAACCGGAGGGTGGCAGTAATGTGTAGAAGCTTCAGGCGATAGTTCTCCACCCGAGACTGACTGCCTTCTGTAAACAGAAAACCAGCAGAACCACTTGATTCTGGACAGGGTATAATGCACAAGGCTATGAACACAGAGGCCACGTCCAAAACCAGTGGTTCGATCCACGACTACTATCTCCTGGCCGGATTAAAATGGTGTGGTTGTTTTTTACCTGAGAGTTTGGTTATATGCTGTTTTTGGGTGAGGACAGTGATGTGTTCGGGTTTGACCTGCTGTAGCACACACAGCGACCACACCACATCCGTCTGGAGAAACGGCTCCAGACTGGGAAGAACGCCATCCAGGGCAGAGAGGACCTGCAAACATACACACACGAGATTGAATGAGTTAATAAACAAAGACTACAGTAAGAGATGTTTAATGTTGTCTGTTTGTAACACTGAAATAATTGTTGCTGCCTAACTTGGCCAGGACACACTAATCTCAATGTGCCTTTCCTGCTTAAGTAAAGTGTAATAGAAGGTTTAAAAAATAAAAAATACAGCAATGAGACACAGGGTGGTATACGGCCAAGATACAACAGGCTTAGATATGATCCATTCCAGAATGCCTGTAAACAGCACTTAGCGGTGGTATATTGGCAAAATACTACAAACACTTTAATGCCTCATTGCCAGCAACCATCACAATTTGAGCTTCACATTGTTTTGCTATCATACCCATGGAAAACTGTCTTATATACCAAGGCTATCAGCCAATCAGCATTCAGGGCACAAATACACAGGTTTGGCCTGAGATTGCATAAAATGTGTATATTCCTTTACTCAGAAGGCTTGTTTTTGTGTTTGTACCTTTCATCATCAGACAATAAACCCTCTTTCAATTCTCATTTATCCCATGATATAATGACAATGGAAGATATATGTTAACGTAGTTTGTAAAAGAGATTGCCTTAGTGTAGAACTCCGCTCCCTTGCTGGGCTGGAAGTTGAGCCTGGCGAAAGACTGGACCAAGTTACAGAGCTGCAACGTGCTGTACTTGTGGCTGTTTACACAATAGTGCTGCAGAAAAAAACATTGTTTCGGCCAGTTATGTAGGAAGAAAATAAGACAAGGTAAGTGAACTAAAAATACTACTACCAATATTGGTGCTAATTTACAGTACTCTTTTAAAACTGCTGCTATCTACAGTGTTATGTATATTATTGCTTTATCCTCTTGCTATATTTTGCTCTGCATCAATTTTTCCTAATTCTCACTACATAGTTGTAGTGCGCTATACCTCCATTCATAAGCTTATTGCACTCATGTCTGTAATATTCAACAACTCTACCAATTGCTGCTTGTTCACACTTATGTATATTACTGCCATACTGATCTAAATGTTCAATAATACCATGCAGATTGCTGCTAGTATACAGTACTCTTTTTAAACTGCTGCTAGTGTATAGTGTTACATATATTGTTGCTTTATTTTATTAATTTCAGTCTAGCTCTATTTTTACATAAATACTATTTCTCACTACGTAGTTGTGGGTGCATCTCAAGAATGTCATTGTGCAGGATGGTGCTGTGTTGTTCAGTGTCTTTGACAAAACCATAAACTTAATATGAGTTTATTGAGTAATATGAGTAATATGAGTTAAGATAATTAGGAGATGACATGTGTTTAGGCATGTGTGTGTGTGTGTGTGCTGACCTCAGCAAATGCCTCAAATAGCGGAAGGTGGAGCCACTTGAGAAAGGCTAGCGATTTGCAACAACGAGTGACATCGCCAGAACTTAGATCTTGCATTCTGGGTAACAACTCTGCTGCTAATCGCTGGAAGATCTGGGAGTGGTGGAAATTCAACTTCCCTGAGAGTTAGAGAGATGATAGATGACATGTGGGCAATAACACAAGTAAATTCAAAATCTGTTGCCCACATTTTGACACCTACACTACTGACGATTTTGTGTGTGTGTGTACCATATGCGTAGGCAATGTCCAACAGCAGAGGAGTGGAAAGGTTTGTAGAGAGTTTCTGTAGAAGGTGGTAAGACAGAGCTCTGAGCAGAGGCACTGACCTCCGACCCTGAGAGGCCAGTGACAAACACACCCTGCGTATATCCTCTGCCGCAAACCCTTCAGCCAGCTCCAACGCCTAGGATAGGAACAGAATAGAAGGGGCGATGGAGAAAAGGGTAGGCTGGGTTGACAAATCTGTTGGAAGTATATTTGATTCAAACCATATGAATGAAGATCAGTGGTCCTGCTTCACTGAAATGTAAAAGGTCACTTCTGACCGAGTCGACATATCTGGCGTTGATACAGTCGGCGCTGACACAGGAACATCGCCTTTGAATTTCTACAGCCCTGTAAAGCGGCTGGTCGGCGCTACAGGTTTAGCGTGTGAAGTGTGTTGACTGGGGTGTAGGTGCTTGTTACCTTGTCCTCCAGTCTGTCCATCAGTGCAGGACTCAGGTGTCCAGTCTGTGCCATCAGGGTACTGACAGTCCTGGCATCAGCAATCTCAGTCCAGCGGAGCTCCAGCTGTTTCAGCACCGCGCCCATCAGCTCCACCTCCTGGGGATGATCGTTCCGCCGGGCTCCCCAGTCTGCAAGGAAGGCCAGCTGTTTGTAGGAGAGTCTGCGTACTCGCCACAGCGCCTCTGTCTGGATGGAACGCTGCACTGCAGCCGTAGACGGGACACCCAGAGCAGAGAAGGAGCGCAGCAGAGCGACCAGGGTACCGTTCCACACTGACGACACCTGGGGAAAAGTACAGGGTCAACACACACCTCAACACTCAGAAAGCATCCCCCCTCTCTCACCCTCTCCTGATCCAAACTGTTCCCACCCCCTACCATAATCCTCCTGAGCAGTCTCTTACCTGTGCATTGACAGTAGCCAAAATATCCAGCAGTCTGGGGTCATTCAGCAACTCAGATTGCTCAATTCTAACCCCGACTTTATCTCCCACAGCCAATCGGACAAGCTGAACCAAAGCCTTAGCCGCCTGATTGGCATTTCCGCCTTGTGCCGCCCACACCTCCAGAACCTCCTGTGGGGACTGGGCCCTCTCCAAGAGCTCATCGAGCTGGGTGCGTTTGGGCTCTACAGAGTACTCCTCTTTGACCAGCCTCCTACCCTCACACAGCCATCTCCCCAGCGGCTGATGCCAGGCCGGGGCCTGCAATGGCTCTGTCGAACCAGCTGCAAGGACAGGCAGGCGGACAGCAGTGGCCTGGGATGAGGCCCTTGGGATGAGACGGGCACATCGGCCCAGGAGACGGCTGGTCATGAATGAATGGAGAGTGAAGCAGGGAACCACAGAGACACCTAATCACAACACAGCACCCAGAGTCACCATGCTAACACCTGAGAAAAGTGGAGAGCAAAAGTGAAAGAGAAACATTGAATTCAATCAACAGAGTAAATGCAACTATAACAACAAAGAATAGGTGGCAATTCTATTTGAGCTATTTTAAGACATTCACAAACGATAAGCCAAAGTTATGAAGTCAATACACTTAAAAGCAAAAAACGGGCACGAAACAAATTAATAGACAGCGTTGTGTGAGATTTAGCTAGCACACTGTAGCTAACATAGGCATTTATAACGTTGGCATACATTTGGACCTTTAAGTGTACTGTGTGTACCAACGTAAGTATACTTTACATTACTAAATAGCGGGAAGAAGCTAGGCAGACTGAACTGAATGAACGTTACCAATAATATTTCCTTACAGATACGGAGTTGGGAAGCGTATTCTGACCTTGCCGATTTAATCAGTATTGCCTGGGTCGGTGCCTTTCCATACTAGTTACGTAAATGCACAGACTGGCAACATTCTCTACATTCACCATTAAACACCTGTATTGAGTTTTGTGGATACATATACAGATTCAATCTTCGACAGTTCTTACCTAACCTACCTTGATAAACGCAAGCCGAAGAAAATACAGCCGACATTCACATGGCACTGTCAGAAACAGTCGCAAGAAATTGACGTCATCCAATTTACGGACAGCGACCTACAGCGACGGACAGCGGTATATCAATTGATGTCAGTGGACTGTAAGGCCTTCATTGATAGATTTAGTTTGAATTGCACTCATAAAGAGTTCAGTAAGATATGTAAAGCGATCCCTCTTTCGTTGATTCATGTAATCCAAAATACTTTATTGTACTCTAATGTTGAATCTGCGTTGCCAAATTTAGAGATTCATGGTTTCAATTTAACAGATCTTAAGTGTAATAACAAATACAGTATATCTGTGCTGCTTTGAAGTTGAGAGTGTTTCATGTTTACAATGGAGGGCTCTATGCTCTAGTTATTGCTGTGAAACCTTTGTCAATAATGCAAAAGGCGCATTCTAAATTCATGAAGTGGCATATATCGCCTAAGGCCAAAGAAACTCATTTCAAAATAATTCGTAAGGTTTACCCAGTTGCGCAATTTCTTAAAACCTTTTTTGCAACATGGCAGACGAAACAGTAGAACGCTTGTTTTTCTCATGCCCTGTGTCCAAAACGTTTTGGTCCGATATGATTAATTGGTTATCACTTAAGATTGATGACATCCCGACTTTTGACATCTCTCATATCTTACTTTATATGGACAATCTACTCTGTTTCAGACATTGTTAACACGACCATCCTTATGGGTAAATATCATATTCACTACACAAAATGGAAAAATGGGAAGCCCTCGTTTGTATGTTTTTTAAATGATTTCAAAATGTTTTTCTTGTCTCTTAAGAAAATATATTCCAGTAAAATTGCACAGAAGATTTGTAAAGATATTTCAAACTTTGTACTTTTTGGATTTATACCCCTTGTATTCCTCCTCACAATATTATGATTACCAATTATTTATGCCTGACTATTGTGACTTACGATCTAATTACTGATGTTTTCCTTATTTCTAGCTTGTAAATCCCCATTTTCTAGTTTATATTTTTATGTCCGTATTCTCCAAGAGATTTTGTATGTTTGATGTTGTATGTTTGCTGTTTTTTTGTCAACAAAAAAAAATCACGGACACAGCAATTGTGCAATAGTGTGAACTCTCGTCAACTCCACCGAAGTACGGCCCCAAAAGGTATTTCAAAGATTTTTGTGGTATTTATAGAACCCAGTTTGTGTCTTTAAGTAAAATAAAATAAAAAGTAAAAATGAGAAGAAATTCAGTGGCAGTGTTATCTTTCAGACCGACTCAGACACATTTTTCTAATGTATTGTATGTAGTCATTTGTAAGTCAAAACCGTCCAATGACGCAAGCAAGCTTATTTTATTTTACTATAGGTACCGTAGCTTCAGAGAGTATCTATAGTGCCCCACACTTTCTTCACATAATGTTGTGTCATAGTCGCTATCATTTATAGAATTTGTATTTTATTACATTTCTATTTTGGCGTCAATCAACTTATACCCCCTAATAACAAAGTCAACACACGTTTTGGCAAAACACGTTTTTTACATCTATCGAAGTATATTGGAAAAAAACTCCTGAACTCGTGAAATATTATAAATATATATGTGCTTACGTAAGTAAGTATGCAGTTTCTCACAATTTTACTTGCAGAGCCTCTCAAGGTCTGTCATGTTGTTTCTCCACACAGATACTCAATCGGGATCAAGTTCAGGCTTTGGCTGGGACACTCAAGGACATTACATCAGTGTTGTCTTGTAGTCCTTCTGGTCGATGTTGTGCTGAATTTTTTTATTTTACCCAGTCTGATGTCCTGCATTCTCTGGATTAGATTTTCTTCAAGGACCTCTCTGTACTTTGCTATTACTCAACATATTCCTTGTATTTCATGGTTTTGGTTTTTGCTCTGACATGCATTGTATTGTGCAAGTGTTATTGACAAGTGTATGCCTTTCTAAATTTTGTCCAATCCATTGAATAAGATATTTCATTTTGTACATGTATCCTGTTTTAAAATCAGACAATTTTGTCTCATATAATAAGGGTCACCTATGCGTTTTGTGTAAAATTGTGGAAGCTCCAGAATAACATGGTGCCTTTTTGGAATGCCACTTCCCTCATAAAGGCTGCATCGCTGCAAACCCCCTGTAAAGAGCCACTGGAGGGTCATACCTTCTATCATGTCCAATCCCTCTGCTGTGGGTCACTTGTGCAAATGGTGGAGGCAGTTATGAACCTGCAAATGAAGGGTATGAATGTGGAGATGAAGGGCTAGAGTGTGGACTGGAATGAGTCCTTTTGGGATTTAGCACAACAGATGCACACCATTTCTGAGACACTGCCAGGGCATGCCACTAGGGTGCAGTAACAGACCGGACATAGCAGAGGTTAATAAACAGAAAACATTATTTGGAGGTGTTTACATTAGGCAATACACTTTCATCTGCTCAGAAGTCATTAATGCCTGACAGATGCATCATTACAACACTCCAAAGCAACTTAATCGACATGTTGTAACTGGACCATAAATGAGCAGTCCATGTATGAAAACTAACAAATGTTGCTAAGTTAAAGCAGTTGTGCATGGGCACTAATTTTTTAACAATGTTATGAGTGATGGATCACCAACTACAGAGAGCGCTTTGCAGTCATTGCTGCTAAAAGTGTTGTAATTAGTTGTTGTGTGAGGGGGCAATTTCTTTTCACACAGAGCAATGGGTGTTGACTAAATGTATTTATTAAATATATTAAATGTTTCAAAATGTTGTGTTATTTCTTCACTCAGGGTCACAGCATTGTTGGTCCTTTTACTCAATGTGTGAAATTCATTTTATCCTTGTGGTTTCGTTCAGCTCCAGGAGCTGCAGGTGACTACCAGGGGTAAAGGGTGACGTGGTTGCTGCCGCCAGTCCCCTATCATGCAAGGACGACAAAACAAGGGAGGGAGAAGAAAGAAATCATGAAGAAGAGAGCTGCAAAAGAAGAACAGCCCACCTGATGTTGCTAACAATTTAATAAGAGACTGTCAAACAGATTCGTATTAAAAAAACAGAAACATTGTTTGGGGCTGGGTGAAGTTACCAGATTTTGTTGGAGCCTAGATAGCATTGGTAGATTGTGTCGGTTTTGTTTGCTGGGTGGGTGGTGCCCAGAGCTCGCTCCAGTTTGTGAGCTGAATGTATTGTGCTGGGGCTACTTCAGAGGCTGGAACAAACCAGCTGAGAGAAAACACTGGTGTGCATGTAGGAGGGTAAACTACATTTTTTACAAATTGTCGGTTGCAATAAAAGGGGAAAAAGTATTTGATCCCCTGCTGATTTTGTACATTTCCCACTGACAAAGAAATGATCCGTCTATAATTGTAATGGAAGTTGTATTTGAACAGTGAAAGACAGAATAACAACAACAAAATCCAGAAAAATGCATTTAAAAAATGTTATACATTTGTGTGTATTTTAATGTGGGAAATAAATATTCAACCCCTCTGCAAAAAAAACAAGACTTAGTACTGGCAAAACCCTTCTTGGCAATCACAGAGGTCAGCTGCAATCACAGAGGGGATCAAATACATATTTCACTCATTAAAATGCAATTTATAACATTTTTGACATTCGTTTTTGGGGATTTTTATTGTTGTTATTCTGTCTCTCACTGTTCAAATGAACCTACCATTAAAATTAAAGACTCCTCATTTCGTTGTCAGTGGGCAAATGTACAAAATCAGCAGGGGATTCAATACTTTTTTTCTTCACTGTATGTGCCTACCTATCATACAAAACTTTGATTACACTATCATTCGTTGGTGAATCATTCAGACAGATTATTTAAGGTACAAATGAACAATGATTTGAGGTCAGTTCAAATTACATTTTTATAGTATTTGAATTAGCCACACCCCTTGAGGAAACTGAATGCCAACTGAAATGTTATTAAAGGCAATATAATTTAGCCATAAAACATGATGTTTTATTAATATGACAGATATTTTATCAACACTAGAACAAACAGATTTTTAACAATATTTTTGTCTATATTTTAACAGATATTTTTTAATGGTATATTGATGCCAATATGTTGACCTTGTTCTGATAAGAGTCATATGGTTATCAAACACTGAGACCGTATAAGCCTACACAAAATACAGACCTTGTTTGAAGTTCATCTAAAATCCCATATGGGATAAATGAATGGTGTAATGCGAAATGAGCTGCTTTCAGGATTTGCCACTAGGTTTTGTGGGGATTATGACGTGTTGCATATTTCTCTCAATTGGGGGCGCTCCATTCACAGGAGGAGGGTGGTTTGAACACAGCACACCAAATCTCAGTCACAGCACACACACGCAGGATATCAAGGGCAGTCAGCAGTCAACTAATTTAAATCCTTAGTGAAAGCTTGGATACATCATAACAATATTGCATCAGTAGATAGGCCATATCTAACCCTAAAAGAATACACTACTATTTAGGCATATCTTACCTGAGTAAATACCTGAAATGGTTTCCTTTCCAAATGTTAATTATGGAAAAAGCTGCTTTTTTAAGTGAGAAAAATATGGGACTACTACAGCAACTCCAGTGAGTGTATAATATTCCTTAACCAATGTTAATGTGAGTACTGCTAATCAGTCAGCTTATCCAAAGTCCTGAACACTTCTGAGCATTTTTTATGCTTTGAGTGTATAGAACAATTCAACAAAAAAATGTAAGTTAAGACTATTAACTTTTTAAGTCAGATCCTCACCGTGTTAGCATTTTTCTAAATCCGATAAGGGTTGCATGAGAAACTTACAAGAAATAAAAATGTTTTTTTTCTAACATAGGCAAACATACAATCAAACTCGTTGAGGGAGATAGTCCATGGGGAGTATGGAGAGCGCTGATGTCATCTCGCGAGACTTGGCTGTGAGACCTGACTTTGCAGTGGG
>JACXGJ010007132.1:0-31607 GCA_016801105.1 Esox niger | reverse complement strand
CGGACCTCAGGCGAGAGAATATGTCCATTGTGTGTTTTTTTACTTTGGCCTCGCTGCTTGCAGGTAGTGTATTTATTCTGTTATGTCACAAACCTCAATAGTGATTGGGCAATTTCTGACAGCATGGTTAACATGGAATTGTCAAAGGCTTTGAACCCGATAGTTCTAAGCCAATCAAATTACACATCTCAAACCTGTTTTAGAATGTCTGACAAACTGGACTCATACAGAAATGTGCTCATCCCTTCCTTGTTATTTCAGTAAAATAATTAATGCTTGCTTAATTAATTTCACATCAATCACAGGCAGGGCTGCCCTTGCGCTCCCACAGTAGAAAGAGACATTGACGATCTAGAGAACTACTGACTCATTTAAGACTTCAATGCCTAAAATTTCATTTTAGACTATTTAGTCAACAAACAGCTGCACTCTTTTATATTTTTAAATGGTATCCTGATTATTAATCAGGCTGGTGTCAGACCTAATCATAACACCAGAACTTCCCAAAAGCTTTTTGAATATTTAATGTAATTCTAAATAGATAGATAAATCATCATCACTTGATTCAGCTTTCTGCTGCTTGTAGATGATTTCAAAAGTGTGTCTAGAATACAACTCGAGCTATTTAGGTGGTTAAGATCAAATGGGAGTTCCTTGAATTAATAGGAGTAAATTGGAAGAAAATTGTGAACACTACTTTTAAGTTGGTTTTGGATGATGGGGATGTAGTATAGTGCATTCGTAAAGGATTCAAAATCCTTAACTTTTTCTACATTTTAATATATTACTTTTTTTCCTCATCAATCCACACACAACACATATTGTTAAAAATTGTCCATTGGACATTATTTGAAAATGGCACACACTTTTATATATGAGTTCCCACTGTTAACAATGCATGTCATGGCAAAAACTGAGCCATGAGGTGAAGGAATTGTCTGCAGAGCTCTGTGATTTAGGCACAGGTCTTGGGAAGGGTAAACATTGTCCGTCATATTGAAAAGTCCCCAAGCACGCAGTGGCCTCTGTCATTCTTAAATGGAAGATGTTTGGAACCACCAACACAATTTCTAGAGCTAGCAGTGGTGAGATAAGGGCCTTGGTCAGGGAGGTGTTTTTTCCATCAGAAAAACAACCCTAAGCATACAGCCAAATCAATGCAGGAGTGGCTTTGGGTGAATGTTCTTTAGTGGCCCAGCCAGAGCTCTAATACCCAATCAACCATCTCTGGGGTGACCTGAAATTGGCTGCACAGCAACATTTTCCATCAGACCTGACATTCCTTGAGAGTATATGCAGAGAATTCCCCAAACACAGGTGTGCCAAGCTTATACTGTCATATACAAGAAGTCTAAATGCTGTATTTGCTGCCAAAGGTGCTTCAACAAAGAACTAAGAGAAGGGTTCTGAAAACCAATGTAAAAGTAATATTTCTGTTGCACATTTAATAAATTTGAGTCACCTGAATTTGCTCAGTCATTATGGAGTATTGAGTGAAGATTGTTGAGGTAATACATGTTGAATAACCTAATAACTCTGAAAAGTGAAGGGATCTGAATACTTTCCGAATGTACTATATTACTAATTAACAGTGCCATGTGACTTCTTTCTACTGGACTGTGGGAAATCTGAAAATCTTTTTTAATTGTTTACTTTTACACAATGTGTGCATATCTGAAGTCAGAAAACTCTATTTCCAAAGTCGTTTTGTAGGTTTGTTGATTAATGAAGTGAAAATTATGTTGAAAATGATCAAGCAAATATGCATCCACAAAACCATGGGCACCACTCATTAAAAAAATATTATGGGTTGCTGTTATCGTCACTAAAATAGTTGCGTATTTTACATAATGAACACTGAAAGAATTTCAGTTAGGTTACTTAAATATATGAATAATAATTTAATGTGCAGTGCAATATTGATTTTTCTATTAACACAAAGGATTGTCTAAACAAGCAAATTGCAGGATTCCACTGGTCTTATATTGAAGTTAATCCTCTACCCACGAAATAAAATGTTTGCCGAAACATGGTTGTATTTACTTCATAACCGAGGAGATCATTCTACATTATAGAACAGGATGTTAGAACAGGATGTTGAGGTGTGTGTATAGGGGTTTTTCAGGATACATGTTGGTCTCAAGACAAGCAACAGCAAAACTAAAACAGACTCATGATCCACTAAAAACAGGAAAATCAAGTTTGTTACTCTGAATATGCCGCTGTCCCATCAAGCTGTGATTTAACCTCATAACAGGAAGTGCTGGAGGAAGTTGATCGTATTGTCAGAGTATTGTGATGTTAGTTCACTGGATTCTTTTTCCAGAACAATTAATGTTAGATATGTTTGTAGTGGGATAACCACAGATAAAAATGTCAATCTGAAAACATTACCATTTTGTTGAATGTGTTTTGTCTGTAGTACGAGTATGTTATGTCTAGCTATTAACTGTTGTTTGGGGTTAACACGACTGTGAAGGTTCATGCTTTCTGCCTGTGTTTACATGAGAGAAGGGTAGCCAGAGTGTTCTGTGTTATCGGTCCAACAGTAAGCCAGGGGAGCAATTGGGTAATTCTAAATAAAGTGTTGCTCAATGACACACAGCTACCTGTGTCGTCATGATACATGTTTTTTTTCCACTTTTTAGACTTTTGACTAAACATATCCGAACTGTTTCAGAGCTGAACGTATTAGTGCACTGAAAGGGATATCCTTCAATACATCCAATAGTATGAGGTAGTCATATTTCCTTTGACTCCTGTGTCAGAAGGTCACATCCAGCTTGACTTGGGAGGAAATTGGTCAAAACTTGTTTTGTAAGATACATTTGGAAACAATGTTTGGGGGATTCCCAACTCATATATAAACATGGTATTGTTGACAGATGTTTAAATGCAGTTTCTAGAATATGCAGTAACAGTATAGTTATTACCAGTACATACAGTACCCTCCAAAAGTATTGGAACGGCAAGGCAAATTATTTTGTTTTTGTTGGTCACTAAAGACATTTGGGTTTAACATCAAAAGATGAGTATGAGTTCAGAATTTCAGCTTTAATTTCCTGGTATTCACATCTAGATGTGTTAAACAACTTAGGACATATCACGGTTTGTATTAGAACACAGCATTTTTAGGTGAGAGTTAAGTTAAAAGTTAAGGAACAAATTTTCTTTAAGTAAATAACGTTTAATATTTGGTGGCATAACCCTTGCTTGCAATAACTACCTCAAGCCTGCGACCCATCGACATCGCCAAACTGTTGCATTCTTCATTTGTGATGTTATTCCAGGCTTTTACTGCAGCTTCTTTCGTTTCTTGTTTGTTTCAGGATGTTTCTCCATTCAGTCTCCTCTTAAGGAGGTGAAATGCATGCTCCATTTGGTTAAGGTCAGGTGATTGACTTGGCCAGTCAAAAACCTTCTACTTTTTTCCTCAGATGAAGTATTTTGTTTTGTTGGCAGTGTGCTTTAGGTCATTGTCCTGCTACATGAACTTCCTCTGGATTAGTTTCAATGCTTTTCTCCGTTAATTGGCAGACAATATTTCTGTACACTTCTGAATTCATTCTGCTGCTACCATCATCAGTTAGATCATCAATAAATATTAATGAGCCTGTTCCAGAAGCAGCCATGCACGTCCAAGCATGACATTACCTCCACCATGTTTCACAGATGGGCTTATATGCTTCGGATCGTAAGAAGTTCCTTTCTTCACACTTTGGCCTTTCCATCACATTGGTAGAGATTCATCTTGGTCTCAACAGTCCATACGATTGTGCTCCAGAACATTTGTGGCTCAGCTCTGTACTTCTTTGTAAGTTTCAATCTGGCCTTCCGATTCTTACTTCTGATGAGTGGCTTGCATCTTGTGGTGTGGCCTCTATAGTTCTGCTCTTTTGAGTCTTCTTTGAACAGTGGATTGTGATACCTTCACCCCCTGCACTGTGGAGGTCGTTGGTGATGTCACTTACTGATGTTTTTTTTTTTTTTTCACAGCACTCACAATATTTCTGTCATCAACTACTGTTGTTTTCCTTGCCCAACCTGTTTGAATTTTGTTGCTCAGCACACCAGTTGTTTCTTTCTTTTTCAGGACATTCCAAATTGTTGTGCTAGCTATGCCCAATGTTTGTCCAATGGCTCTGGTCGATTTTCCTTATTTTCTCAGCTTGACAATGGCTTGCTTTTCTCCCATTGACAGCTCTCTGGTCTTCAATTTGGTTTATCCTCTGTAACAAGAAATGCAGTCTTTATAGGCTTAAACCAAGGATGGAAACTTAGACTAGTCATGCAGAGCTATTTAATGTTTGAACAATCAACCTAGAACGCAACACCTGGGCAACAAGAAACATCTGTCTGTCACATGTTCCAAAGGTTTTGCTCACTTGAAAAATTGGTGGGTTCAAACAAAGGGTGGTATGTCCTGAGTTGTTTTACACATCTAGATGTGAATACCAGGAAATTAAGGCTGATATTCTGACCTCTTGTCCCATACTCATCTTTTGATCTTAAACCCAAATGTCTTAAGTGAACAACAAAAACAAAGGAATTTGCCTTACCGTTCCAATAATTTTGGAGGGGTCTGTTAATGTTGTTGTGTGGAAAGACAATTGTATAGCCTTCTGTTATTAACACAAAAGACAGGAACACTGGCTTTTATAATAGATGGTTACGTTTTTCCAATAAAAATGCTAACAAATTATGCTTACATTTTGCATCACTATCTGTTCAGATTGAATAAAATGAATGAAATATTCTGTAGGCCTTTCCCGAAATTTCTGAGGATTATAGGTTTGGACAGTAGCTTCTCCTGTCCAATTCTCAGGAAGCTGTCCCACTCATACAAATTTTTTAAGTAGTGAATAATAGGAATATGTCAAATAGACTTAACTATTTTAGATCTGAATGCCAGGATGGCTGATCTTGCTAAGATAAATAGAACAACATTATTCTCTGTCTCAATGAAAACGGATATTGTACCTTAGTCACAGTGTATAGTATCCCTCATGGGAGTCATACATTGTATGGGAGTCATACATTTGGTATTCAGTTTCAAAAGAGGACTTCCATTGACAAGGACTCTGCTCATTTTATGGCTATAGCCCGACCCCACTTTGGCAAAGGAAATCAGAAATGGAAAACGGAATGGACAAGGGCACTCTCCAGCATGTAGTCCAGTTCTGTATTCTCTCTCAACACTTGAAAAAGTCAAACCCTAAGGTTGGTTGAAGTTGCTTTAAAGCATCTATATTAGGACAAAAACATTCATAGATTTATTTGAAAGAGACACTTCAGGAAACAATTCAATCCCTTACATTCATCTGAACTGCAAATCACGGTCTCATTGTGTGATGACTGATGTTTATTACCATTGCAAATGCACTGGTGTTTAAGTTATTTTATGTATAACTGCTTTTCCCTGCACACCGTCATTTGAGTTATCTTATTAACTGATCATACATTTTTCTGTAAATGAATGATCAATGGGGAAATGAGTTACAAACATAATGTGGCAGTATTGTTTTGCATTACTGCACCATGTGACTTTTGTGCACTGTGTGCAGGACAGTTTTATAAAGTTTTCATCAAATCAGAGATGTAGTGTTGATCATGTATACATGTTTGATTCAAATTAATACCATTCCTGCTTAGACAAAGACTAAGTTGATTAATGGAGATAGCCAGTGCCATTGCATATGGCTAACTGTACATTTAGCCTCATTGTTGAGATGGTTTATGAATGGAGAAGGTGGATTATTAAATTAACTATTTCAGAGTCATTGGAAGTTTGTTCATATTGTTCACTGTGCATATTTCAGAGCATTTTTACTAGCTGTGAAATTGTGGGTCATGTTATATATCTTTTTTTAGGATCAGAGTAGCTCTGATACCTCTACAACTGATATTCAGTAACTAAGGCCAGTGAAGGTCAGGTTCAGAGCAACCTTTAGTCTGTGTGTGAAATCCATGAAGCCCACATTGTGTGAGTGTCTACTAGGAATTATTTAGACCCTCCATTTAGACCTATTTCTTTTCAGACATTTGAGAATCTAGAGAAGACTTTAGGGGAAGAGGGTTAGGGTTAATATATTTAAATCCAAATATGAGGTTGCTGGTCTTTGATTCCATACTTTTACATTCTCCTTCATTGTGTTCTTGATCAAGACACCGAGTATAGTACCTGCTATGTTATGCTACAGTATAGCCCCTCTGAGTGTGAAGACATTTGATGTAACACAGGATCACACCTACAGTACATCAGTAAGTGCAGCTACTGTACCATTCTCAAGACAGCTCCGGCTTAGTTCAAGCGCTGACTATGAATGGTTCAGAGGCTCAAACAAGTAAAATGTGTTAAAACAAAACATTTTAAAGTAATCACCTGTGTTAATGTGTCAACCTCGACAGTCGAAGCCTGGAATCCCCTAGACCTCTGAAGGTGTGCTGTGTTATCTGGCATCAAGACGTTAGCAGCAGCTCCATTAAGTCCTGTAATTTCCGAGATGGGACCTCCATGGATCCGACTTGTTCATCCAGCACATTCCACAAATGTTCAATTGGATTGTGATCTGGGGAATTTGGAGGCCAAAACCTTGACCTCGTTGTGAAACAGGCCATTGCCATTAGGGAATACTGTTGCCATGAAAGGGTGCACATGGTCCGCAACAATCCTCAGGTAGGTGGTACATGTCAAAGTAACATCTACATGAATGGCAGGTCCCAAGCTTTCCCAGCAGAACATTGCCCAAAGCATCACACTGCCTCCGCCAGCTTGCCTTATTCCCATAGTGCCTCCTGGTGTCGTGTATCCACCAGGTGAGCGACACACTCGCGCCTGGCCAACCACGTGATGTAAAAGAAAATGTGATTCATCAGACCAGGCCACCTTCTTCCGTTGCTCCGTGGTCCAGTTCTGATGCTCATGTGCCCATTGTGGCCCATTCGGCAATGGACAAGGAATCAGCATGGGCACCCTGACTGGTCTGCGGCAACGCAGCCACAAATTCTGATATCTTTCTATCAGTACCAGCATTAAATTGTTAAACAATTTGAGCTAGAGGAGTTCGTCTGTTGAATCGCACCACACAGGCCAGCCTTCGCTCCTCATATGCATCAATGAGCCTTTGCCGCCCATTACCCTGTCGGTTCCTCAGTTTTTCCTTCCTTGGACCACTTTTGATAGGTACTGACCACTGCAGACCCAGTCATCTAGCCATCACAATTTGGCCCTTGTCAAAGTTGCTCAGATCCTTACATTTGCCCATTATTCCTGCTTCTAACACATCAACTTTGAGGACAGAATGTTCACTTGTTGCCTAATATATCCCACCCACTGATAGGTGCCCTGATAACGAGTTTATCAGTGTTATTCACATTTCAGTGGTCATAATGTTATGGCTGATCGGTGTAGGTATGGTAATGGTATTCATATAAACATGCATACATACATACACACATACAGTACCAGTCAAACATTTGGACACTTAATGATTCAAGGGTGTTACGTACTCTGAGGTTCTTAAGTTTGTGTTTGGTTGGGTTAGCTTGTCAGAGAGAGAGAGAGTTGTATCTGAATTAGGTATTTGTTTGCTTCATTTGTTTGTTGTGCTAGATAATAAATTGCAATCTTCGGTGGCTGAAAAAGGATTACAATGGTCAGGTGTTTGAATAACTTGGTAAAAACTCTGGTGTGATTTGGGCATTTGTTAAATAATTAGGATAAATCTGCTATCAGATTGAAGTTGCCAGCACAGAGGTTCTGACGGCACATCATGTCTTGATCAAAAGAAACTCCCAAACTCCTTTCAAACATAGTTGCTGATGCATATTTGGTCATGTATTCACAACACACACATGATTTATAGTATGTGTATTTTATTTGCAAATGTACTGTTTGCATTTGTGGCATGTGTTGGTCTTTCAATATTTCTCTCTCTCAATGTCTGCAAGACTAAGGAGATGATCATGGACTTCAGGAAGAGTCAGAGGGGTCATACCCCCATACACATTGATGGGGCTGAAGTTAAGATAGGCCAACTTCAAGTTTCTTGGTGTGTTCAACAAAGATGACTTCACTTGGTCCAGGCAAGCAAACTCGACAGTGGAAACTGCCCAAAAACGACCTCACTTCCTGAGGAAACTCGAGGTTTAGCATGTCGGTAAAAACTCTTATCAACTTCTATAGGTGCATCATTAAGAGCATCCTCTCAGGCTGCATTACTACCTATGTCAGCTGCTCCGCTACAGATCGCAAGTCCCTCCAGAGGGTGAAGTCTGCATAGCGCGTCATCGGCTGCAATCTCCTCTTCTTGCAAGGCATCTACCATACACGATGCTTTAGGAATGCACTGAAATGCATCAGACTATAGCCACCCCGGCTATGGTCTGTTCACATTGCTGCCATCTGATAGATGCTAGTGGATCACTTCCAGACTCACAAACAGTTTTTTCCCTCAGGCCATAAGACTCTTCAACCAGCAACACTGATCTCTGATCATACTGATCACACATAAACATTCAAAATGCTCTGCTGTCTTTAAATGTACATTAGAATGTTATTTGTATGTACCATTCATAGACATATCACACTCATATTCAATCTATAATATTCAATACTTCTACAGATATTTTTCATATTCCCCATCCTCATCTTCATCCACTTATCCAGTATCGTGTTGCGGGGGGCAGCAGCTCTAGCCGGCAACCCAAACATCCCTTTCCCCAGCCACATTAGCCAGCTCTGACTGGGGGATCCAGAGGCGTTCCCAGGCCAGTGTTAAGATATAATCTCCACCTAGTCCTGGGTCTACCCCGAGGTCTCCTCCCAGCTGGATGTTCCTGTAACACCTCCCTAGGGAGACGTCCTGGGGGTTTCCTTACCAGATACCCAAACCTCCTCAACTGGAAACTTTCGATGCAAAAGAGCAGCGGCTCTACTCCAAGTTCCTCGCAGATGACGGAGGAACTTGACTGAGGAACTCACCCTATCTCTAAGGGAGACGTCAGCCACCCTTTTGAGAAAACCCATATCAGCCCCTTGTACCCGCGATCTAGTTCTTTTGGTCATGACCCAGCCTTCATGACCATAGGTGAGGGTAAAAATGAGCCATCCGGCTCAGCTCTCTTTTCGTCACAATGGTGCGGTAAAGTGAATACAATACCGCCCCCGCTGCTCCGATATTCCAGCCAAACTCCCGCTCCATTGTCCCCTCACTTGTCCTCTCAAACAAGACCCCAAGATATTTTAAGTCTTTAACTTGGGGTAATGCCGCATTTCCTACCTGGAAGAGGCACTCCATCAGTTTCCTGCTGAGATCCATGACCTCAGATTTAGAGGTGATAATCCTAATACCAACCGCTTCACACTCGGCTCAGGTCTAGGCTCTGGTTTTGCCATTCCAATATGTTAATCTCCTTCTGGTGAAACCATGCTTTTGTGGATTTGGATGTGTGCTATGGGTTCATTGTCGAGCTGAAATGTGAACTTTATCTTTAGCTTGCTAACGGACACCTAACGGTTTGGTGCCAAAATTGCCTGGTATTTGGACCTGTTCATGTTTGTTTTTGCAAACTTCAGCCAGGCTTGGATGTTTATCTCTCTAACAGAATGCTTCCGTCTTGCCACCCTAACTCTATAGCCCATTCATATGAATAATATGGGAGATTGTTGTCACATGTAGCACATATCCAGTACTTGGAATTCCTGCAGCTCTTTTAATGTTGCTGTAGGCCTCTTGGTTATGCTTCTGTTGTGCCATATTTTCTCCACTTGATGATGACTTTCTTCACTGTGTTCCGGGGTATTTCTAATGCTTTGGAAATTATTTTCTCCTCTTCTCCTGACTGATCTTTCAACAATGAGATCCTTCTGATGCATTGGAAGCTGACAGCTGAACTTTATTTGTGATTAATCAAAGTCACTTTAAATGATGGTAGGTGTGTAATGACTTCTATTTAACATGAGTTTGAATGTGATTGGTTAATTCTGAACACAGCCACATCACCAGGTATAAGAGGGTGTGCGCACTTATGAAACCAGGTATTTGAAAGGTTTTTTTTGTTCATTTTTACCCCTCATAGATTTTTGTTTGTTTTTCAATTGAATCGTTCACATTATAGGTCACATTAACAGTGGGAAAAGTTCTGACATGATTTATCTTTGTCTCATTCTTTTACATCACCAAACCCTGGCATTGTAAAAGGGTTGTGTACACCTTTTACATATATCCACTGAATGTATGTTATTGCTATATTTTTGCTTTATATATTTTACTTTCTCACCAACCTCAATTGCCCTAGACACTTCAGTTCCTCCTCAAACCCAGCTGTCTTTGATCAGTTTGAGCCTGTATCACTCTCCTTATTATCAAAGGTAGTTCATAACATGCACATTGCAAACTGTCCCTTAGACAGCATTCCCTCTCATCTTTTAAAACAGTTGGGTCCAGTATTCTTATTCTGATAAATATTTGTCTTACTTCAGGGTGTGTTGCAGCTGCTTTTAAATATGTTGTGGTGCAGCCTCTTATCAAAAAGATATATGTAGATGCTTATGTTCTGTAACTTCAGGCCTATAAGTAAGGGCCATAAGACTCAAAATCTGTTCCATGGACAGGTGTGGGCTATTCCTTCATAATTTCTTCATCAATTAAGCAGGTAAATGGTCTGGAGTTGGTTCTAGGTGTGACATTCGCATTTGCCATCTTTTGCTGTGAACCCACAACATGCGGTCTCAATGCAAGTGAAACAGGCCATTCATAAGCTGCAGAATAAAAAATCAAAAATCCATCAGAGAGATAACATGTAGCAGGAACATTAGAAATGGTCAAATCAACATCAGTGCATTCTGAGAAAAAAAGCACGCCCTGGTGATCTTAACCACAAAAAAAAACCTAGATGTCCACAGAAGACAACAGTGGTGGATGATTGTAGGATCATCACCTCACAACATCCAGCCAAGTGAAGAATACTCTCCAGGAGGTAAGCATATCATTATCTAAGTCTACCATAATGTGAAGACTTCACGAGAGCAAATACAGAGGGTTCACCACAAGGTGAATACCATTCATAAGCCTCAATAGTAGAAACGCCGGATTAGACGTTTTTTGGACAGATAAAACTAAGATCCACCTGTGCCAGAATGATGGGAAGAAAAAGTATGGAGAAGGATTGGAACAGCTCATGATCCGTCGCATTCCACATCATCTGTAAAACACGGGGGAGGCAGTGTGATGGCATGGGCATACATGGCTTCCAATGGCACTGGGCCCCTAGTGTTTATTGTTGATGTGACAGAAAACGCAAGCAGCTGGATTTCTGAAGTGTATAGGGATATATTGTCTGCTCAGATTCAGCGAAGTTGATTGGATGCTGCTTCACTTTACAGATGGACAATGACCTAAAACATACCGTTAAAGCAACCCAGATGTTTTTTTAAGGCAAAGAAGTGGAATATTCTGGAATGACCGTCAATCACCTGATCTCAATCCAATGGAGCCCCCATACATACATACATACATACATACATACATACATACATATATTCTATAAAGGTATATAAAATAAATGATCAAATCAATATGGAAGCTAATTGTAAATGTCAGGCTAGTACTTTTCCTTTATTAAACAATAATACCCTTTTCAATTTTAAGTAGATAAATACAACTTAAAATAACTAAACATTATAATCCTTAGCTACAATGTAGCTACCCACTTTGTTCCTTTCTGATAGCATGTGCATGTTTTCCATAATTATTTATTATTTATTCTTACTACATCACCACACACATGTTCTTGGCTCTCCTGATTCTGCATGTTACCTTTATTTTGCACTAGTGGGTTTTATCCTTTTCTTTATTAAATGATTGAGTAAACTTCCTAAATGCTTAAGCAACAAGGTTTATATTTGTATCTGTGTAGGATCGGTTCGATTAAGAATTGCTTTCGTTGTTGACGTTAATACCTTTGTGAACCTCACCTTGAGTGACCTTGAAGGAGACAGGAAGGGGTTGGGTTAAGTGCGTTTGACTCTGCGCACATTGAGCCCGGCCCCGAACTGCACACTGAATCAGGTGCTTCTCTCTTGGCCACTTGTCTCAACACTTTTTTGCATCTTTGTACAAAAGTGAAAAAAAAATAATCTATAATATAAGGACTGCAAAAGCATACAATGGATCTAACTAAAGTGATCACAAAATCCAGTGTTTGGTCAGTTCTCAGCAATAGGCACGGGTGATTTTCCAAAAAAGTTTTCTTTGCCTTTCACGGATCCCACTCATCTCCCGCGAGCTACTCACTCGCCACAATTCCTATCAGCAAAATGTATTGGGCCATTGGAAACTGTGTGGAAGTACCGGTACGCTGGCTGTCCACTAGGCCCAAAGACCAGTGTTGGCAACTCCTCATGAAGGAAAGTAGCTATTGGCTGTCCTAAAAGTGGCAAAATTACATCATCACCTAAATTGCATAATTGGCCTCATAAACGGCTTCAACCTGCCTTTGAATTCAGGGTTTGATTCTCACTCCTTTCTGTATTTTTGAGTGTAAAGTTTAGAGTGAGACATGATGAGCTAGCCAGCTAGATGTTTAGCTTATGTCACATACAGGCACACACACAGTGAATGGGATGAGTAAATGACTGAGGCTGTATGAGTCAAATGCAGTGATTTATTTTTGTGCAGTGATTTATTTTAGACCAAGAACATTTTACATTTACATCCCGCCCTGAATGTAAGCCAGGGTGGGATCAGCCAGCGGCGGCTTTTCGCATGCGCAATTCATTTGCAGTCTCTGGACGTGGAGAGGTGAACATCTGCTCTGACTGCAGCTTGGAGGGATTGCTGCATGAGGACCGGGCCACCTGTGATTGCTTTGGAACGGGGGAGGGGACCGCGGCAGCACCCGCTGCTCGTTGAGAAGAGAAAGAACGATACAACTCTTCAATAACACCACGAAAAGTTGCTAGATTTGCCACTAGTCACTTTTCTGATAATGAATCGCTAGAGGGGGTGGAATTCTAAGTTGGCAACACTGAAAATTGCTAAGCAAAATGTTCGCCTCCCAAACAAATTCCATTGAGTCACATGAGCATGTGCGCAGGGCAGTCTGGGATACCAAAGCAGTCCAATGCAAGTGCTGGAGTCACTGAAAAATAGAGACGCGGGCTACTTAATTCATATATCTGACAAAATTTGCTTGCTGGCGGTAGGCAGCAGCCAATCAGAAAAGGTGTGGCCGGTACACTTTTCCACTGGTTTGCTTTACATTGGTTGGGAATATTAAAACTACTAATAAGCAGAAAGACATATTATTTGGTATTATAAAGATACGTCATCATCATATACACAAACAATAGCTACATAGCTAATTTCTACGGCACTATTACTAGGGACTGACGGGTTCATTCTAGCATCGGAATGTGAGGATTGAGATACCGGGGTGTTGAAATTCATGCAGTCCCCCTGGAGATAGCTGAGCTAGACAAATGTAACAATCTGACTTTTTTCATTCTATTCCATTTTGTAATTTTATTTTCACTGTAAAGCACATTGAATTGCTTCTATGTATGAATTGAGCTATATAAATAAACTTGCTTGCTTGATACTAGTTGTACAGCAGCGACTGTAATTTCTATAGAGCATTTTCAATGTTCATTAACCTAATTATTGGACATCCTACCAGTGTGGATTGACATCATACTACTACTATTCTACTTTTTAGTTAACTACTGGACCTAACAAATGTGAAGGTCCAGCAATGATAAACACTACAAATAGTGTACACGTCCACAAGCGGCTAGCGATGAGCAAATCAAGCGAAAAGCCAAAAATTAGATGGACAACCATCGGAAGGCTGAGCTGCGTGATTAGAACTTTGGAAACAGTTTACTATTTTGAATGTCACTACTATCCTCACTTATAACCAGACCCCAGGGTTGATGTTACGTTTTTCTGGAATCTCTTGCCTGTTGGACAACCAAAGTTTGATTCCAAATTATTATTGGACAACCAAAGTTGCTCGCACATGACAGCCGGCTAAGAAGATCGAATGTCACTTACAAGTGAGTGACTGACAAAGTACCTCTTGTTAAATAGCGTAGTGGTTAGCGAAGCAGATCTGCAAACTATAGGTCCCGGGTTTGGATCTCCTAATAGGCAAAAACCATACATGCCATTGTTTGTTTCTTTTGGGTCAGGATAGACAAACACATTTGCTGACTACCACATACAGTAGTTACGTGTTAGTAAGTCTTAACTAAAACTATATACGGTTATATCTTCAGTCTCGCTAGCAATTGCTCAAATCTTATAAATATTCCTTGGAAGATAGTCGATACTAGTAAGCCTGTGGCAAAAACCATACAGCTCATAGACGCTATTTGTGGTGGAGGTAAACTTAGGAAGAAGCGTTAGTCAGTTTAACTGTATCAATATAATACACAAATGGCCAATTAGCTGTTAAAACGGGCAGTGGCCAAAGAGGATTTCTTCAGGGTAGACACAATAGGTTATACTGACACCCATCAAATGTGCAGCTCTGTGGAGTAATGGTTAACAACACAGACCACCCGATTTTGAATCTCGAGAAGGCTACACTTTCTATTGCACGCCGGTTGAACTAGGCTTGCCTGGTTTCTTGTTTAAACGTGATTGTTTTAAAACATTTAAAAACAGATTAAGTAATTATTCACCTCTGAATGAAGTCATGAAACATTAATGTATTGTTCACGTTATTGCAAAGACACTTCAGATTGCAATATGCCTAACGTTTTCTTTTTGGAGAAGGTATGTTTAGCATTGTACAAACAGGATTAATTATATTATTATTATTGGAATTTTGAAGTTGTTGATGCTCAGTTCTTTTATACATGACCTAACATGCTGCAAGGCATGGGCATGTACAAAGGCCAAGGTTTCAAAAACAACTCTTGTGTGAACTGTGCGGGAACACTTGTTTATTTGTGTGGATACTAAATGTTCATCCGTCTTCTGACTTCTCAAGCTTATTTTGACAAGTGGAGGAAGTGTGCCATCATGAGGGGTCACCATGGGTCCGCGGGGGTCAGATACACCCTGACAAAGATGTTAAGTGTCTATATGTGTGTGTTCTGTGATTATGTGTGCAGGAGGAGGGTGTATACACTTCCGCCATTTAAACTACACTTAGCTACATTCATTTGAGAACAAGGGCTATGTTCTCACTGGGGAATGGTAAACTATGAACATGCCATTGTTTGTTTCTAGTTTACATCGTTTGCAGTTCCCACAAAGGCAGTGCAATGGATATTCAAATTGGGCCAGCAAGAAGAATTATCGCTTGTGATGTCAGTAGACACAAATGTCAACACTTTACAGAGTGCTTTAACTGTGTTTTTGCCAGACTGCGTAAGCGGAGCCAACTAAGAAGAGTGAATTTCTCTTGCTGAGTGAGTGAGTGACTGAATGACTGATTACCCCTAGTTAAATAGTGTAGTGGTTAGCGGAGTGAACCTGCAAATTTTAAGTCCCATGTTCAGATCTCCTCACAGGCAAAGCAAAATATGTGTTATGAATTATTCCCTATAGACGAAAACTTTGCTGGCCTTCTGCATCTACATTATAGTAAGCAAAAGATAAAACAGTTTGCAATTATATTGCGACTGTTTCTGGAGGATTTTCAAAGAACGCATCTGTGGATGTGTTTTGGGTCAAGATAGACAAACACATTTGCTTGCTACAACATACAGTAGTTGCGTTATAGTAAGCCTTAACTAAAACTGTATATGGTTATATTGTGACTTTTTCTGGGATGGAAAATTCATCTTTTGTCTTGCTAGCAATTGCTGATGTCTTATGAATATTCCTAGGAAAATAGTATATACTAGTTAGCCAATTAATGGCAAATATGCTGTTAAAACGGCCAGTGGCAAAAGCCATACAGTTCATAGATGCTTTGATGGATGGAAATATTAATAAACATTAGTCAGTTTAACAGAACGCTCAATAGTGTCTGGCGACTGATGAAACGTTTAATGGCGTGACATAGTGGTTAAAGACAGTGCTTCTCACATGGAAGACCTAAGTTTGAATCTACTGAAAGCAACGGGAATTTTATTTGTGGGCTGCAATAAAACTACATTCTACAGTATTGCGACTATTTCTGGTACATTCCCCAATTCTCTCATCTTTTCACTAGATGATAAAGTTTGTTATCGTCACCTTTATTGATATTGTATCAATGTGATTCGCAAATGAAAGATAAAGTATGTTGTTATGCCATGAAAGAAAAATATATGTTTTTATGCCATGAAATGAAATAGCTTTGGCCGACTTGCTAGCAAATGCTAAATTCTTGACTATTGTAGTAAGTTAGTAGATACTGGTAAAACCTATTACTGGCTAATACGCTTTTAAAATGGCCAGTGGCAAACGCCAGTTGAACTGTATCAATATCATTCACGAATGGCCAATTAACTGTTGAAACAGCCAGTAGCAATAGAGGATTTGTTCAGGGTAGACACAAGAGGCTATACTGACACGTATCAAAAGTACATGCCTGTGGTGTACTGGGTAATGTTAAAGCCTTACATGTGGGTAACCCAGGTTTGATTCTTGTGAGGGGGATACTCTATTACGGGCAGGCTGAACTAGGATTGTCTGGTTTCTTGTTACATACTGTGGACAAAACTGGCATTACATCTATATGTTTCACAGATACAACCTGCTATTGAGATGTGTGTTATTTAAACAAGAACAAGATGTGTACTAACTCCTGGGATTTAAGATAATTCCAAAATGTAGGGGTGCTTTCATTAGTAACCATCTAAAGGCAAAGGTGATTTGCATATGTGCTGGGTTGGACTCTTGCAGGAGTAATAAGAGGGTTCTTCAACGGTGTTCTAGCCACAGCAGTCTGAAAGATGATCCACTTTCATTAGCTGCTCTATAAGTGATCGTGACATCTCTACAACACAGCAAGCACAGAAACAGACCAAAAAACAGCTTAACACCGGCGTCTTAATGCTACATTTGTTTAACCAGGCCAAACTTTCAATTACCTCATATAGAAATTATAAACACACCCTTTTCGTTGAAAGAAGATGGCCATTTAGGGCCAAGCTGAAAATGAACACTTCATATATTGTTGACACGGGGTGATTGTGAACAAAACATGTCCTTGTTTGTAAGGAGTGACTCAAGACTGAGGGAATCTCTTGATGGATGGGAGTTTCATTTCTGTACCCGCCAGGACCTGTCGAGTGAGAATTGCTTCTTGTTCCTTCTGAGGCGCTCGCTAGACATCTTGGCTCCGCAGTGGTGGCTTTGCGCCTGGCTCCGTCTGAGGGGATTTGGTCTTTTAAGAAAAAGGGGCTCCCAAATGGGGACCGGGTGAGGTCATAGCGGTGCAACCTCAGTGGAGTCTTTGTTTTGGTTGTGGTTGGAAGGTCTGAGGCATTTCTGGAACTCTCTGCAAACTGTGCCATAGCTCCCTATGCTCTTTCACACTCTCTCTCATTCACCCCTTTTCTGCAGTATCTCAACTGAATGAGAAAATGTCCCAGCTGATTGTAAGGGGGCCCTCTGTTTGCTGAGACAAAAGGTCTTTATCTGGGGAAGAAAGCAAAGTTTCCGGCGTGAGATCATTGTTGGGGAGAAGAGGAAGAAGAGGTGTTTAGGGGGCCGGGGGACATGGGTTGGGGTAGGTGGGTTCCTGATTCGGTCACAGGCTGGCGTGATACAAATAGTGCTAAAGATTCATGCCAACTCAAAGACGGAAGAGATACTGTAACCATTTTCTTTAGCCATAAAACACTGTTTATATATTTATATAGATTGTATTTGCCTATGTATGCAGATAGGCATTTATCATTTGTATTGTTTATTGAAGAAAATGTTGTGTTTTTCTCATAATCTAATCTTACCATTTTGTTTTTTAATGAGAGACAGGGATTTTCAATGCAGTTAATATGACATCTGTATGCAAAGTATTTTTGGAATCTGCATCTTTTGTAATTTTCAAAAAACATTTTACAGTTAGTGCATGATATAACTCTTGAGACACTTGTACGCAAGGAGGCAAGGCGTAAATCTTCTTCCTGGTGCTAATAGATAGATTTATATGCCTCTCCCCAGCAAATAGATCAATGACTGACTGTGCACAGATGGGTGAATGGGGTTCGAAGCACTCTGTCAATGTCAGAGTGCCACACTGCCCACCACAGCCACCAGCTTTCACAGCCGGGAAGTCAGACAGACATGGAGCGACGGACCACTTACTGTAAAACGAAAACAAATATGTCTATACTTAGGTCAGAAAGAGGGGAAGCAGTGCTTCATCTGCCAGGGCACCTCAGTTTTTCTCAAGCTGCAGAAACATTCTGTATGTCTGTACTGCTAGAGGGGGAAGATGCCTTTATCTAATAGTGTTTCAGAGGAACCCACCCCCATTCTGACGAGCAGTGATTAGGGTTGACTCCCTACTCTACTAAAACAATACTGAAATCAATGGTGAAACCAAAATATTGGTCACACACTACAGACACAGAGCTGTTTTTGGCCGATACAAAGTATCTGTATGTATTGAAATTCTATTGGTATCAGTATTCTATATGGATCCCGTTCTAAACTATATATGTACAGATTGTAGATGTATGGGTATTCTATATCACAATTCTGCATTCTATTTGTAACACAAATCTATACAGTATGATTGATTGTAAATCAAGAGATTATGTGTATGCTGGTTCTACATGTATTTTGTATCAATAATTTTTCACACCACTTTATTGACAGAATCGGGGCAAGATATGTCATGGATTGAACAAGGGCCCGAAGGGTCATGGGTTCAGATGCTGTTCTCAACACTATTGTTTTGTTTTTCTGTATACAGTATGTCAAATCTAAACCTTTTCCTTCCCCAGTTTGAATGAAAGACTAAAGTTATCCAGTCATGTGAACAACGACACAAAATTGTTTGTTCTACCAACTTTAACATAAAAGTTTAATTGGGAGGATGGTACAGTATATTATATTTTTGCCTAATTACAGGTTAGCCTGACAAGGCTCTTGCAATGCACTTTTGTTAACCAAGCTTTGAAAAATACAGCAGTATAATTAGTGCCACAATAGCATCTCTGCTGTTTTGTTCATGCTATTACTGGAGGAAGGAAAGCAGGAAAGATGGTCCTCCAACTCATGTATACGAAGGCACAGAGAAACTAAACAAGCATACACAGTCTCTCTCTATGTCGATCCACACTTTACATGGGCACTGTAGTGCTCTGCCCTCTCTCTTAATCCCTCACACCATCATCCCCCACACTCCTGCTCTGTTATGACAGCATGACAGTCCCTTTTCTTTCTGTCTGCTATTTCCTGCTCTCCTTCTTGCCCCGTCCCTCTACCTCACCACCCCTCCCTCTCACTCTGTGGTGAGCCTGAATGTGTATTTTAGTTACGAGGCGGAATATTATGAGTCTAAATGCTCTAGACGCTACTACACTGAAATTCCTCACCTGTCTCTTTCTGCTCTTTCACTCCCTCTCTTCTTTCTCTCTTCACTCTCTCTGTGGTGTGTGTACAGTAAGGTTGTTCCACCAGTTTGGTGACTTTTGCGAAGTACAGGTTTCTACCACAAAACATCCAAACAAAGCAAAAGATTAGGACTTACCTGTATTTAGTTTTGGTTTGATTTGATTCAATGTTCAGTTTTTCCTTTGAAAAATATTTATATATTTATATTAAAATGACTAGTTTTACCATATGATTCTAATTCCCACATTTGCATTGACAACAGTCTTTCAGCAGACAAGAGTCTAATGATGAGAATAATAATAATTGTAATAATAATAATTATTATTTTTAAATAAACACTTTCATAAATGTGTGTAATTTCAAACAAAATGTATAGGGTTTTTCAGTGATGGTGGAACTTGAATGGATTTAGGGGGTTGAAATCCTCCTAGAAATGACACAGCATTCATTAGGGGAAAAGTCTGAATGCTGAACCAGATTTATTGAATCCTCCATGTGGTCTGTATTACAGAGCACATCATTTAATACAACAGGCTTTTGAAAGGCACTGTTTTCATGGAATGACCCAGGAGTTGTGTGCTGAATGCTGAGCTGGAGCCAGCGTGTCCTCAGTTCACCCGTCTGCCACGCTGCAGACAGTGTTAAAATACTTCTCAATGGTGAAAAAGCCATTTATGGATCTATGTTGAAACATATAGTAAAATAACAGTGATTTATAACACATTTTCAAAACCAAGGGCACTTTATGCATTATATATACAAAACATACACGACATTCCATGCATTTTCTTCCAGATCACATGTAGGGCTGTGAAAAGAGGAAAGAGGTTTTAAAACTACTCTAAAAAGTGAGGTTGATTACCTGGTCACTTGTTCCACCCGCATATGCAGTGAATTTGAAAAAGGTGTGTGTTCCTAGCTAAACAGACATGCGTCTGTAGTTCTGTGCCAATCAAAGGGTTCCTGTTATAATTATTGCCAGAGAACCTAAAGGTTCCAAAGGCAAGAGAGCATTATTTTTGAAATGTCACTGTTGTAGGCCAGTGTGCAAATGTATGTACTTGGTACTGTAAGGGACAATGGCATGAAAAAGCTCCTGATTTGAATGTGTAAAACTACACAAACCACACCAAAGCAATGCCATGTAACGGAAAACCATATTGATGGAAGAAATTACATGTTGTAGGAGTAAACCAAAGTTATTGAAAAATAAATATAGACCTGTTTTCTCAATTATTCTATGGTAACATTGGTTTTATGTTATGAAAAATAAATGTAATGTGTTGCTTTTAAACCTTTAAAGTTGCTGTTTCTGGATAAATATTGGTGAGGCTGTGAATATGAAGGAAACTTAAGGCCAAAGAGCTTCTGACAGAAGCTAGAGTTAAAGTAAAACAAATGAAAATATTAGGAAAAGGGCACAAAATAAAATACAGGTATTTGAATATTGACTGTCCCTAAAACCTGAGTTCTCAAACGAGAGGCTAACAATCCATATGAAGGCGCCACAAAGTTAATTGGCTGGGGATGGGGTTATGGTACACCAAGCTCTGCCTAAAACTGACCTGTATTGCAAGGTCTAGAAAGAAGCTGTTACTCAAAATGTACCATCTAATTGAGTCGCCCAGCTGTAATGTGGGAAAAGATTTTGTGGTCAGATGAGACCAATATAAAGTCTCGCTTGTGACTGTAAAAACATTTCTTTTGGTATATCAATAAAAAAAATTATATCATGGATTATGTTACAAATTCTGATAACAGTGAGGTAAATGTGTTAAGACAATACTGTTTAAATATATAGTTAAAAACAACATTTCAGTCATCGGCTACTCTGTCAGTAGAAGCTCTGGACATTAGTAAGAACGCACAGCACTGGGATTGCATATTAATGACTTGCCTATTAGTTAGAGCTGCACCAATGAGATACTAAGGGATTTGTACAGTCTTATGAATTTTACAGCACAGTGTTAATGGACCACTTTGGGGCATTGAAATTTACAATCTTGTTACAGAGAAATGTATTATTGTCAGGTATTGCCTAGATGGCACCAAAGAGGAAGCTATTGCCACTCACTTTCCGCACAGAAAAATTCAGCAAGATAAACAGTACATCTGAATCACATATTCTACAGGATCAAATTTCAGAGGACAAACTAATACAGAAAAAACAGGGCAATAATGCAAAAAGGGAACCTGCTTCAGTCAACAAATTATTAAAGCTTGGGAGGAAAATGATCTATTTAGCAGGACTTGAATCCCAAGCAGTAATCCAAGATTCCCAAAAAGGCCAGATCGACATCAGAGGGGATCAAGTACAAAAAGGTACATTTCCTACATTGGCCCTGTAAAAGTTTTGCTCTCAATCCTCTTGAGAATCTATGGCACTACTTGAAAATGACATTGCCAAACCAACCTGGATATCCTGGAGCAAATCTGCAAAGAAGATTCTGTGTTCATAGCTGATACTACTTATACCACCTACATTGAATGCTGTTATTCCAGCAAAAGAGGCTCTCTAAAATATTTCTGTTTTGTGCTTGTACACTTATGCAAGCAATATGTTTCAATTGTAGATTTTATCTTACAGAATAAAATATTTTGAATGTTAATGTCTTAAAATAAAATATATTTATTTTAAGATCTGAATGTAAGGCACTCTATGTTTTCAATAGTTCAATATGGAGTTTGTATTCAATAAAAATATCAATTGAAGAAGCCCCCTGAAAGACCTTGGTTGTAAAGAACAAACAAATGTACTGGCAAGGTTATTCAGAATCAAATACTTTCTAGATAACTAGTTACTCAATGTTGTTGCATTCTGAACCACAACCCTCGAGTTGTAAGCCCCAATCTATACCCAATGTCGTGCCTGATACCAACTGAACTTAATGTCAAAAACACAACAAATAATAGGTATTCAGTGGTGCACAAACATTTTGTATTTAATATTTGGATTGTACTGTAGTTGGATTGTAGATTTAAAGATGAATTTAAATATGCTTGAGTTCCTTTTTATTTTTTATTAGGAATTGTATTTTATTTGATGTATATGAAATTGTTTAAATGTTTATGAAATAAGTATAAATGTTGAATTACTTCCAATAAATATTATATAAAACATAAATATATAAATATATATACGTTTAAGGCATTTTGTCACTTTAAAATTCTATCGATTTACTGGGAATTTTAAGACTTTCGTCTGCTTGGACTCAAGACAAATGAATATTTCCTTTGAGGAAGGTATATGCAATTTAAAATAATACGGTTTTGAGTAATGTAAACTACAAAATGCCATTAAGTCTTAACCATGTTAAACAACTGCGCTGTTTTGGGAAATGATTTTCTATTTACCAGATGCCATTTAGCAAGTCTGTCTAAAGCAGCTCAGTTATGCGTGCATACATTTAACATATGGAGGGCTCCAGTGGGAAATAAGCCTACATCCATTGGCTTGGCATGTGCCATGCTCTACCAACTGAGCCATACAAGACCACAATATTAAACAATACTGCATGCATGTAGAGATGCAGAGAATGAAGTTGGTAACATTGTGTTACTCTGGAGCCAACATATTTGATATTGTGACCTTGCTTTACAGAGCTTTGTGAATTGTGGCCTTTACATTCATTTCATTTTTATGTTGCACTCATGGAAAGGCTACAAACCTCTGAATACAAATGCTGTATTGTATTGCAATTGCAATGTTTTTTATTGTTTTATTAGATGTGCATGTAATTTATTAAATATTTATACAGTACAATGCTAGTTACTATCTATAATTCTGCCCCTTTGGACTGTTTTTGAAAATGCGGGCTATATACTAACATTTTGATTCAAGTATTTATGTTTTCAGACAGTCAATGTATAAATATTCCTCTTAACCTCTACCTGGTTCTCTCCTATCAAGCAGTAACCATGTTCAGTCAGGGAAGGACATTGTGATATTTGTCAACTGCAAGAACACCATGGTCTTATTGCATTGTTGTATTGGGACATTTATGTGTGTGTTTGGGTACTGTGTATGAGTGACTTACATTTTGAGGGACATACCATTTGGTCTGCCGTTAAGCTTGCACACTGCATGTGTGTGGCTGCTCAACTGGGACTGTGTGTGGTTCTATATCCTGTATGTAAAATGAATGAAATGGCTTTCTCTCAGTTCCATTCTCTCTTCCCCACTACAGAATGTTCATCCCCACCCTTCTCTTCTCTCCACCTCTCCCCATCTTTCTTTTTCTCAACCTCCCGCTCTCACCCCCCCCATCCATGCCCTGCAGGTCTGAGTGGGGCCTCGCGGGCTGGAAACCAAACGCAGTGCGTGCTCATCTCATAGCAATGAGAGAGAAAGAGAATGGGAGAGGGGGAGGAAACTCACAGAGCGCCACTATGGCTCCATGGGGAGCTGCGTTCTTCATCACGACAACGAACCCCCTGACCCGAATACTGAGTGAGACACGCCCTCCCAAGCCCTGATGCAGAGACACCGAGGCCACCTGCTGGACAGGGATGGAAATTTGTCTGCCCAGACGATTTTTTTCATTAGGGTTCTATCTCCTGATCTGTCTGTCCGTGTGGCTCCTCCTCCTCTCTCAATCTCTCACACTTTTTCTCCCTCTTTCCATACATCTTTCTGTCTCCTTCCTTCCCAATACCTATCAAGAAGGTTTCCCTCTTTCTCCCTTGTTTTAACGAAAACCCAGAACCCACAATAAGGGTCTGTCTCCTCCCTCCACCCTTCCCTTTTTCTCCCCATATTCTGCCTGCCAGTCCAGCACGGTTAGTGAGATTCAGAGTGATAGAACACAGAGGGCCCAGTGTGGGAAGAAACCATTTCTGTAGTGCTTAAGAGTCAAGAACAATTTGTCACAAATAAAAACAGCGCATGCTTCCTCAGCCTACCATCCAACACTCACTGACTCCTACAAAAGCACATTCAGACCATCCATCTCCAGTAAAGAAAAATAATAGCATTTTCCCTGCAAACATATCTTGACCAACGACAATGTACGAGGGCTGGGTAAATGCACATATGAGCTGGTTTGACTATATGGTCTGCATAAATATGGTCTTCGTATCTTATTTAGTGTTACACATTCCATTTCTGAATATTATTCTTGGGGAGAACTGTGGGAGAGTGCTACTATTTCAAAACCGTGTTTAAGTGTACTGTAGCCTTGCTGTATCAATATAATTATTACCCAGCTCCCAGGGATAATAATTCAGTTATACTGAATCTCTTTCAAAATATGATGTGTTACAAACGTGTCATCCATCAGTGTCAGGATGAGGTTGTCACAAAGCCGTTATCCCAGGTTCAACCTGAAATCAAATTTTACGCGTTGCAGCTTTATGTCGCAACGCCTATAACCAGCAGCCAGACTGAATCCAGGCCAAAGTATTTATCGCAATACTGGCAGTTACCGCAGGGTTGGTTGGTGACCTTCATCCTGCTTCCCAACACCCACAATGCTTAAGCACACTCGACTACCCTGATCCGGATGGTACGCGTTTGGCAGTCTGTGTTTCCTGTCTTGGATGACGGAAGAGTGGGAAGGCAGCGTTGAGTTGAGGGGTGAAGGCGAAATATTTGTGAGAGCTCTCAGCATCTCTCATTATAAAACACTTGAGGTGAATGGTACTGAATTGTCAATTGAATGGAATTATATTAAAGACCGGAAACAAGAGTGGGAGAGGAGGGGGTGCTTGTTTTTACTATCTTGACAGCTTAGCGGGGAGCTACTCATCTGTACGAGTTTTGGGGTTTTAGAAAAGGAGTGACAGGGACCGAAAATACACGGTGGATTTGGCAGCAGGTTTGGGAAAGTGCACCGCTACCTCATTAACACCAGCGTGTTTAGGGGAGGCCCTATACCTCACGCTCTGATCTGATTGGATCTCATCCTGCACTCCCTCTCCCCAAACTCATTTCAACACGGGGGACACGTTTTCATACACAAACACACACGGACACACGATTACAGACTGGGGGTCACCATAGCAACAGCCCACTCCGCTGCGACAGTGCTCCGCCAGAATTCCAGCCGGATCCGGAATCTTCCCACGCTAAGCGACGGGGCACACCTCCTGCCCAAGCATGTTGTCACGTCTTTCCGTTTCAAGAAAAAGAGGGGCTCATTGTTAAAGAGCGACGGGCTGATGAATGTCCTCTTTCATACATCCGCAGTACTGCTTTGCACGGGTTTCCTTAATCGCGTACCGCATCGGTTTACATACACTGACATACATATGTGGAGTTCAAGAACATTGTGTGTTCGACAGTCTCCTGCATATCTGTGTTTGTTTGTGATTATTGAAAGTGGACGCTAAGGTCTTTATGGAATGGGTTGGCTTTGAACGGTGTTTCAACATTGTTCTGTGAAGAGACAGGTGAGAATAAAGCAGTGGTAGAGATGGGACTATGCAATGCATTGGGACTCCCTCTGCGGTTGTGTTGCGCATGCTGTGCCCGCTGACTCCCATGCAGAAAAACCTTCTGACCCCCCCCACACACACACCCAATAATCCACACATTATCCAATACAGTGACAATCATAAATGCCTATACAACTAATCCACCTCCCTAGGCACTCACACATGCTGTGAGATGTGTAGTGTGCAGTGCCTATATGTTTACACCAGCCCCACTCTATCACCATCACACATGCACTCACACATGCTGTGAGAGGTGTAGTGTGCAGTGCCTATATGTTTACACCAGCCCCACTCTATCACCATCACACATGCACTCACACACACTATACCTACTAAATAGTGAAAACAATATAGCTACTGTATGTGCGGAATGGAAAGGTTTAGTGAAGCAAACCACAGTCCACACTGGTCACAACAGACCCTCCTGAGCGACTGCTCTGAATCGTTCCCATGACCTCATTTGGAAACTCCAGTCGTCGTGGAAGGGATCCATCTCATCTGATTGTGTTCACATTTCACATGCTTCTGAAGTCTTCCAAGGGAATTCCACATTTAATTGAGAAGATGCTAATTACTAAAAGTTCAAGTCTACAATGTCTCTAGTTTGAGGTCTACTGAGGTTATGATATGCCATTGTCAGACTGTGCCAGATCAGTTTTATAGTTAGGTCATGAAATCATTTAATGATATCACCCGTATGGCTATTGAAGGTCATTTAACCACCTGGCGTGGATATAAAACATCTATACATCGTTCATTGGGGGTTAAAAAGACTTCAGGCCATGACTAAAACTAGATGGAAAGTATGCAGAAATTATTTCCCGCACAATAAATCGATTTTTACAAAGTAATTGAAAATATATGAACTCCCGGATATGGCCGTCAATGCTGACTTGTTTGCCCACCCCCGGGATAGACCGAGCCCAAGCAATATCGTAGTGCTGATGATCGTGTGTGTAGCACAAATTGCACAAAGAAGATGGGAATTCCAGAGTTGTCAGGAGAGAAAATGGACATGGCAGACAGGGCTAGGAAAGGGACCGCAGTTCCCCTCCACCTCCTTCCACTCCTATTCCTCCTTTCCCAGCATAACAATTGCTTGACTCACGGAGTGTTAAAATTCTCCAGGAGAATCCCTCTCAGGGCCAAGGCATGCAGGTCTGTGTGACATTCCAACTCGGTCAGGACTCACATTTCTAGACCCATCTCGTAACCAAGAAAGGCCTTGCTCTCACGTTTCCCTCCCAGCCCACTGCCCCCCTCTCATCTCTCATTCGGTGCAGCTGGATGGCTTTTGAGGAACAGCTGACCAAGTAGGGAACACACTCGTATACAGTATAAACAAGATCCTAGAGGCACTTAGGTTATGTAGCCCACCCACCACAGCAAGACAAAACACTTCTTTGTGAACTAGACATAAAAATTGTCCTCTGTGACCAAAGAGAGACACAAACACTCAGACACACGTGTATCAACACATTTATGCAAATACGCAATGTGCATTGAGGTGATATAGAACACCCTCTGTCTGTCATCTAACTGAAAGTCAGCTGACACACTCAGACACCTACACCCACAAATATACAATAATAGACAGAGATACATAGAGACATATGTCATTAATCATAGCGAAGGTTGGTAACAGGGACAATTTACCAGAGTGACAGAAACTAATGACATCTCATTGCATGGCTCTGTTCTGGTTATGAGCTTTTCAAGATAATACTGTGAAGGCAGGGACATGTTGCCTTTACGTGTGAAACAAACTAGGTCAGAACCCCGCAACAACATATGCAAGACAAATTAATATAGGAGGACATGGAGAACAAATATTGCGCTCTTCACAACTGAGACGGATAATAACTAGCCTCTTCCAAACAAACCACCAGCTGAACATGTAGGCCTGGGGATGAGAAAGTTGCTATGGTTACCAGTCTGAGCGTTCAGGGCAATTACCCTGAAGAACAACAGAGCTCACATGTGCACACACGTACGAACACACACAGACACCATCACAGGATATAGACATGTCATAGCCATCCACATGCCCACTATAGCTTTTGTAATACTGTAGCGTCTTGTTTTCAGAAACATGTTTAAAGTACTTTTTTATTTATTTGTGGAAATTGCAGAGTAACATTCTCACAGCAGTGATAGGACAACTGATATAGGTTTCATAATCACACCATAACAGCGTTCATACATAACTGACAGTGACATATAACATTCATTAAGATAATGGTAAACCCCCTATGATTTGCTAAACTGATATATATTTGAGGCCATGACTGCAACATCTGCTTGTCTGAGATGACATGGGAGGTGCCAGACTCAAAACCAAAAACCAGTGACCTGGTTTGCTTATAATATATTATCTGACTCATGAGTCATGATTTGTTTCTGCAGAGTGATTTGTTTTGGTGGAAATATTTTGTTATATATTAGAAGCATTCTCTGGCCAAAGACTGTAAGGCTCTGACCAGCAACGGTTTATATAGAAGAAACAAAACCTGTTTATAGCTGATAATTGGTTGACAGTGCAAGAATCCAATTAATTGAGTATTAAATACATAGTTAAACTGTATATCAGTGTATGTTAAATGCTCTTTCTGTGTATGTATAGTATAGTAATATAGTATATTAAAGTAATAGCCTATCTTTGTTCCACATCCGTGTTTTCAAATGATGCAACGTTTCCCCTGATGGGACTGTAAGGAAATACCAGAAAAAAGTTTTTACTGAATACAACGTATACATTTATACCAGTCATCAGTCTGTCTGGTCACATTAAAATACTTTATCTACACAGAGGCCAAACCAGACCAGCTGAAATATTGACAATGAGATGTCAATAACCTTTTAAGGTTAAAGGTTACACAGCATTGTGCTTGTCCGCTGTTGATTTGTCCTACTAGACACAGCATTGTTTTTCAATTTGTGAGGCTTCGGGTATAGTGAGGATCCACTATTTTCCACAGGAAGTACTTAATATGACCTATTACACAGCACACTCTACATAAAATCTGATTTTTTTTGTTGCTTTATGAAGACAGTGCTTAATGCACACATATATTGTCTGCATGGGTAGATATGGCACAAAGGTTACGAAAGGAGAAATGTTAGGAGGGCTCAGCTTGACTACATAATTTGCTCTTCGGCTTTCTATGGGACAACATAGGCTGTATTTACAACTGGTCTTTAGACCAATCATATCACAAATTTCACAGATCAATTACACAGTTGATCTGGCCCAAATATATATGTATTCCTCAAAGTCAAAACTGTTCTGTCTTTCTATAAACAGACTTTGTGTTATAGCAACAGGAAGACAAAACACAAATTTATCCGATGTTCAGAGGAATAACCAAACCAGGTTGGAGGAAAAGCTATGATTTAAAGGACAATAAAATGCCAAAGAGAAGGAAACCTCATTGCAAAACATTGTGGGCAGTGTTACATTGTCTGAGTCTAATTAGGTTCTGCTATAATAGTTCCCCAGGTGCATTTTCATCTGACTTTTAAAACATTTATGAGCTAATGAATATGTGTGCATTGATTTGGATGTTTCAAATATTGTTTTAAGAAACTGAATGCAATGATTTTAATGCAGTTGCTTTTTGTAAGTTAGTCGAAGGTCATCTAAAATCAAACACATACAAACACAAAAAAGTAACTATTGGTTACTGTGCTAGTATCGGTTTCTTTGCTAGTAACTGTTTCAGACTCCATAATGTGTATGCATTTGCCACTTAAAGCAATGTTTGTTAACAGAAAATGTTTCTACATGATCAGGAAAAGGGTTGTCGTGCAGAGTGGGGGAATACCTAGACCCATTTAATATAGTTGTAAATATTTTATGCCTCCGTTGCTTTTAAAACAACAGTTCATTGGCCACTATAGTTCATTAGCAACACAAAATGAATATCTAAAAAGAGTAAAGGCTGTGCTGGAATCCGCTAAACTATTGTAAGTAATATTATTTTAATGCAATGCATTGCAAGATTTTCCATTGTCAGTATCACACAGTTCAGCATATTCAAAGGAAAGACACGTGCAAATACATGGGTATTGTGTGGAAATCAAGGAAGCAGATGTGAATTTCTCAAGAGGTATGCAACAGAGTGTAAAGAGAGTCTGTCTCTCTGATGTTTTGTAATGGCAGCTTGTCTGTTTGATGTGTGTAATAGCAATTTCCTTTCTAGGGGACACATTTATTTCTCTTCAAAATGTACCCAATTTTTGTAGTCAGTTAATTTCTCTTCTAGGTACATTCTAAAGAAGAAAAATACAGCATGCTTTTATGCTTAATGAAATGTCCTAAGAATCTTTTTCTATTATCAGACTATAAAGGTCACCACACACAAATCATTCCATATGGCAGTTGGCTCCACTTGAACAAACAACAGAGGAACCCAATCTGTCCAGTGCCGATGCATCATCTCAGATCTTCAATTCCACCATATACCTTAGCTCAACCAGGGCATTTATCATGCACTAACTCCATCACTGTGTCTTTCCTCTCATTGAGCTCACTATTGATTTGCCGCTAGATACTTTTGAACATGGCCTAATTTCCTTTTAATGACAGACGGTTTTTGATTCATGGACTCTGAAATTGTCTGGTGACTCATCTGGTGAAAGGTTAAAGACGATAAGTAAAAGGAAGGGTGAAATAGGAAATAGTGTATTTGCAAACTATAGCTTGTGGCAACTGCACCAGACAGACAGTATTTCATTGCAACATATCTGGTATTCAGCAGGAGATGTGACTGATGATGTAATTTTCTGCTGTATCTGTTTCACTAGATGGCTTAACCAACATTCCAAGAGGATTAACCCTAATGTTATGTTGGGCCATCCGTGACCTGTTTTATTGTATTTGCTCTCTTGAATGGTCTGTGCACGTTCCTGGTATTATTAGCAATATTTTAAAGAACACTTTATGTCAAACTACTTTGTTCCCTTTCCTGTTAATTTGATTGTGAGTTTTCATTTTTATATAGCATCTCATGCACATTTACATTAGCATTTCATCAGCGAGATTTTGACTAATTATTTGAAATGTTTGTGGAATCTTCATGATAATGTAGTTGTTGCATATCTATTATTTGTAAAAGGCCTGTGCTCCTAATCTTACCATAGTGATACTGATTTCAGTATGATCAGTTTTGATTTCATGAACTGTTAAATTAAATCAGTGATCCTAAATCAGATCCTTTCTTTGACAAACATAATCCCTTGCAATGTCATGAAACACTGGACCGGCAGAATTGTCGAGTACTACATGCAGTGAATGTATACATGACAACGCGATGCATTTATTATCTCTCAATCAGCTGTGATGTGTAACATTTCTGTCTCTTTAGGACCTAGAGAGAGATATAGAGGTAGGGAGTGTGGTATAAAGAAAGAGGGGTAGAGGTAGTGATTGTGTTATAAAAGGAGATAGAGGTAGTGAAGGTGTTATTAAAGGAGAGAGATAGAGGTAGTGAGTGTGATATACAGACAGAGGGGTAGAGGTAGTGATTGTGTTATAAAAGGAGATAGAGGTAGTGAAGGTGTTATTAAAGGAGAGAGATAGAGGTAGTGAGTGTGATATACAGACAGAGGGGTAGAGGTAGTGAGTGTGTTATACAGACAGAGGGGTAGAGGTAGTGAGTG
>JACXGJ010007131.1:0-31571 GCA_016801105.1 Esox niger | reverse complement strand
TGCCGGTTCTTGCCGTGTGTGTGTAAGAGTGAGGACATGGCAGAGGTTCTGGCATGTTGACTCACTACGGAGTTCTGTGTGAAAGGATAAACTCCCATTTGGGATGTCAGTGCCACAGCACAGAAGCACACGCACACACACGCACATTCAGATCAGTCTTTATCATTTGGGGAAATGTGATTGGGTAACAGTGTGGAGGTAATGAATGTTTCTGTGTGTTTTGTAAAGTCTTGAGTGAGGAGGTGTAGAATGTTTCTGTGTGTTTTGTAACGTCTCGGGTGAGGAGGTGTAGAATGTGTCTGTGTGTTTTATTGGGATTATCCACAGACGCATTTGTCGTAGAGGAGTTGTTGCGTGTCATTGTGTCTGAGAGGCTTAACCTCTAGTATAACCCTCTGTACAGGTGCTCCCCTAATCTTCCTAGTGCCCTGGTTGACTGTGAAATACCTGTATGAGAATCAAGGGTAAGTTCTCTTTCTCCCTACTCTAATTCTCTCCCAGGTGCCACACCCATTACACGTTTGTCCAGTTGAGGAAAACGTCTAGTCACTGTAAATGACTTGAAAATCGACCTCTAGGGGCGATGGCGAATGCTACTAAAGTTGAAAAGAACTGGTGGTTCTGAAGAATGCTGTATATATGCACATTACTATATACAGTTCACAATTTACACTACTGTATACAGTTCACAATTTACACTACCATATACAGTTCTTTACTATGAGTACATACACACATTTTTACATCCCTATACTGTATACAGTACTATATGAACTACTACCCTACTATATTCACACTATTCTATTGGATCCTAGTAGGAAGAGAGTGTTGAACTCAACAGCACTTTTGACACCCTCTGTGATTATGTAAGGCCTATATATAGACTTGGTTCTGTTCTTTGTCTTATTCTGTGATCCCTGGAGACAGCTTTTAGACTGTTCAGACTCCCAGGTAACCTTATGTCCTTACAACTCTCTGACATGAGGTGGTGTTGTCTTCCTGGCCTCCTGTCCCCACCTCACCCCATTCTGCAATAGCATACACACTACTACGGCGGCTTACAATTGGCTTTCATGCCTCACTAGCTTCCTGTCCTTGCCTCACCCCATTCCAAAGTACTCCACTACTACTCTTACAACATACCTGCTCCTGCATTCATGAATACTACTACAGCATACTTCTAGTACTACCACCTTCACATACTACCAATACCACAACAACTACTGGTAATACTATGCACATAATTCTACTACAGCTTCTACTACTTTTACTACATCTGTCACTACTACTTTCACTACTACTGTTACTACTACTGTCTCTACTACTGTTATTACTACCACCACAACTACTGTCACTACTTCTGTTACTACCACTGTCTCTACTACTGATACTACTAACACCACAACTACTGTCACTACTACTGTTACTACTACTGTTACTACTCCCAACACTACTACTGTCACTATTAGTGTCACTATTACTGTTACTACTACCTTTGCTACTACTGTTACTACTATCGTCACTACTGTTGTTACTACTATCACCACTACTACTGTCACTATAAATAAAACATGTCAGTGTATTTTGGAACTGTTGGCTGTTGTCTCCATCAGTGTTTGGTTGCCTCTGTTTTACAGGTGTTGGGAGCGGAACATCAACATGCAATACTGGTGGATAATCCGATCACCCATACTGCTAGCGGTTGTAGTAAGTATTTTTCTGTTCCATGTCTTTCTAGTAGTGGAGTGGTTCTTTACATAGAATGTAAGTTACATTCAGAATCCTAGAAGCAAAAACAGAGGTCAAGCCGGCAACGGTCAATACACTGAAGATCAGTCAGGGTAAAGTACAGAATCAGGCAGGCTCAAAAATAGGGTCTGGACTAAACAGGTAGAAAACTGACGGTACACTAGAAAGAAATAACAAGAGAGCACACTACAAAAAGACTTAGGTTGTCATAATAGACTACAATACAATACCTCACAAAGAAATTAGTGCAGGAAACTGAGCTAAATTGAGAACAACTAAAGAAAACCAGGTGGGTGAACAGGTGTTTTAAATTCAGGTGATTTGAAACTAGGGAGTGAGCTGCGTTCACGGTAATGGGAAGTGTGCTGTGTTCTGGAGGCCGAGGATGATGAATAGAAGATGAACTGGGAGTCGGTCTTACAATAGTAACAGCCTGGCAGGAGGCAAAAAGGCCCCCTACATAAAGAATGATATGGTCAAGGAAGTATATACTATATTAAGTTTTAGAACTTCCTGAAGTTGATTGTCTTGGGGCTGAGATTACGTGACATCATCCCATTGTGTAATCATTGGTCTTTGTGTGTTTTTGGTGAGACTTCGTCCATAAAGCATTCATGTATTATATTGCAAAGTATGCCCTGATTTTGTTTAATCAGAGTAAAAACTTCAGCTCAAGACAGTGTTAAAAATACGTCTTTAATTCTTAAACTTATTCTTTAAACGACTAAATTACACCTACTGAAAGAATATAGTCAGGCGAACCAGTTGGTCAGATTAGTTTTTATAGAAATAAATGCCAAGCACATTCTTGTTTCTTTTTGGTGTACCTACACATACTGTCCATCTACATATCCACCAACCCACTTTAAGAACTGCGTTTTCCCAAATAAACAATGATAAGAAACTCTATCCTCTGCCACTTGTTATTCACCTGCAATCTCATTGTGGGCCTTCACAAATTCTGTACATCTTTTTCTGTACACCGTTTTTCTGTACACGTTTGGCCTTCCTCTTTGTTCATTCGCATGTGCTGACCTACTTCTGTAGTCCCAAAAATGTACTTTGACCTTAGTGGTGGTCAGTAGCCTAGAGGCTACATCATTGGGAAGTAACAGAAAGATTGCTTGTTCAAATCCCAAATCAGACACATTGAAAAAATATTCGTGCTGCAAGACATTAAACTCGAATTGCTCCATGGTCACGCTGATTAAAATGTCTGACCCTGGCTGTATCCTGTTGCCGTACTTATTTAAATTCTGCAAACTTATTTCGTTTTACAGTGCAAATCTACATCTGAATAGTTAAACAATACAGGTTTCGTAATGGCGTAGTAAATGTCCAAATATAAACCCTATTGAGATGTAATGGCATAACCTCAGAAGAGTAGCTCTTGCTCAAAAAGTCAGTTCTGCAAGGTATGATATTAAATTACTAGGCTCTGTGAGAGAATGTAACCAGTTTTAAGGGTCCAAGGCCCCCTTTGGGGTCCCTTTGGGCCCCCTTTGGGCCCCCTTTGTGTGTTGTGTTGTTTGGACAGGTTCTGACAAATGCCTCTGTATAATTAGCCTAAGGAAAAATTTTGCATGATTTCCTTCACACTCCCCGAAGTCTTCACTTTCACTATCTGAGATGCTAGGATCTTTTTTTGGGTAGAGACACCAGGAAATATGAGCTAGCACAATCAGGATAAAGAGTCTAACCTCTCTGGCTTGAAGGTAAGAATAAGGCATTCTAAGGAACGCCTAAAACTACAGTCCCCCCAAATGTATTGGAACGGCAAGGCAAATTCCTTTGTTTTTGTTGTTCACTGAAGACATTTCGGTTCAAGATCAAAAGATGAGTAAGAGTTCAGAATTTCAGCTTTCATTTTCTGGTATTCACATCTTGATGTGTTAAACAACTCAGGACATACCACCCTTTGTTTGAACCCACCCATTTTTCAAGTGAGCAAAAGTATCGGAACATGTGACTGACAGATGTTTCTTGTTGCCCAGGTATTGCCTTTTTGGTTGATTGTTAATCAGCTCTGCATGACTAGTCTAAGTTTCCATCCTTGATTTAAACCTATAAAGACTGCATTTCTTCTTAAAGAGGATAAACCAACATGAAGACCAGAGAGCTGTCTATGGGAGAAAAGCAAGCCATTGTCAAACTGAGAAAAGAAGGAAAATCGACCAGAGCCTTTGGATAACATTGGGCATAGCAAGCACAACAATTTGGAATGTCCTGAGATAGAATGTCCAAAACATCAGTAAGTGACATCATCAACGACCTCCACAGTGCAAGGGTGAAGGTATCACAATCCACTGTACGAAGAAGACTCAAAGAGCATATATATATAGAGGCCACACCACAAGATGCAAGCTGTTTATCAGCAGTAAGAATCGGAAAGCCAGATTGAAATTTGCAAAGAAGTACAGATATTAGCCACAAAAGTTTTGGAACACAATCTTATGGACTGATGAGATCATGATTAATCTCTACCAAAGTGATGGAAAGGTCAAAGTGTGAAGAAAGAAAGGAACTGCTTATGACCCGAAGCATACAAGATCTTCTGTGAAGCATGGTGGATGTAATGTCATGGCTTGGGCGTGCATGGCTGCTTCTGGAACAGGCTCATTCATATTTATTGATGATGTAAATGATGATGGTAGCAGCAGTATGAATTCAGAAGGGTAAAGAAACATTTTGTCTACCAATTTACAGAGACATGCATTTAAACTAATCGGGAGGAAGTTTATCATGCAGCAGGACAATGACCCTAAGCACACTGCCAACACAACAAAAGACATCATCAGTGGAAAAAAGTGGAAGGTTTTAGACTGGCCAAGTGAATCACCTGAACCTAACCCAATAGAGCATGCATTTCACCTCCTTATGAATTTCACCTCCAATAGCATCACAAATGAAGAATGCAACAGTTTGGTGATGTCGATGGGTCGCAGGCTTGAGGCAGTTATTGCAAGCAAGGGTTTTGCCACCAAATATTAAATGTTATTTACTTTAAGATTATTTGTTCCATTACTTTTGCTCACCTAAAATGCTGTGGTCTAATACAAATGGTGAGATGTCCTAAGTTGTTTAACACATCTAGATGTGAATACCCAGGAATTAAAGCTCAAATTCTGAACTCTTGTCTCATACTCATCTTTTGATCTTAAACCGAAATGTCTTCAGTGACCATCAAAAACAAAGAAATTTGCCTTGCCGTTCCAATACTTTTGGAGGGGACTGTAGATCTCATGTAAGCCCAACTGCAATCGGATCGGCTTGATACTGACATTTTCTACAGTACATGCAGATGGCCTCAGTGGATGATTAAATGCAGGTTGCAATGCGGTGGATACATAGACAGTGTTGTGCTATCACTGTTCATTATTATTATCCGAAAGCTGAGTTTCAGACTTCGAAATTGACAGGACTAGTTATTGTTAATGGTCTTCTTATTAAATACTTTAGGTATACAACTGACCTTTTCTTTAAATATTTAGCTGTTAAGTGTGCAGTTTCCCATTTAAAATGTCAGACTTGATTTGCTATAATGAAAACTGGATTATTCCCTACAAAGAAAGTAAATGTGATACATTTCCTTATTTGTTCAACTAGCATAAATTCAGACATGGCATCAGTTGTTATAGTAGGCGAAGCATTTTGTGTGTTAGAGACATTCCAACAACTTTGTCTGTTTTTGTTTAATACCCTCATCCATTTCTACCTCTCCACCACTACCATGTTAGATATTAGCAGTTTTGTATCATGGTAAAATGATAATAGCGTCCCCGGTCGAGGCAAGGGAGAGAGATACATTTAATTACAGAAAACTTCAGCACAGTTGTCTATAGGTATATTCCATTGTCTATAGGTATATTCCATTGTCATCACATTGTATGGATTATGTACATGATTGGCCTGCTTCCTGGAACAATGCATTCAATCTACAACACTGAGGCCAATATAACCACAACCCCAAGCCCATACGATCAGTCACACATTCTTTAGGTTGACAGAGACTTCCTGAGAGAGAATTTAAACAAAGGTTTTCTCATGTTGTGAACTTATTTGGATGAGCTTAATCGCAATGACACTAATACAATCAGAATACTACAACCATCTATCTTGTGATTAGCTGCCTACTCTTGGTAGGTCAGAACTGACTTTATAGAATTTGTCATGGCTGTTTTCCTGGAAACTACATACTAGCTAAACTCTGCTGGATCCACATTCAATGGTCTGTCTTTTCTCTGTATCCTTTCAGGTGTTTTGTTAGATGTCCTCCCTGCCGCCCCACCTCAGCTCTTAATGAAAGGCTTTGTTTATAGGGTCAAGGCTGGGTTTGTGCAACAGTCTTATTTGTCACACCGGCCGTCACATTAGACCAGGATTGCATCCCAAATTACACTTATTGCCCTAGTGCACAGATTTAAACTGCAGCTTTAACACTCAATATAGGGAGTAGGGCAGCATTTGTGCTATCACTTTACACAGACAGATGCCCGAGTCGAGTCAGCATACTTTCCAAACACAAATCCCTCTTTCCATGTATCCTAAGCTGTCTGAAGGTCACAGGAATTCCTGTCTTTGAGTGTTCACAGAGACAGAGGTGTGTCCAGTTTCTGCTTTGTTCTTTATGTAGCCATGGCAACAAATTACTGTTCGTTTTTCTATTAATCACGTTAGTTCAGTTTAGAACAGTTCAAGTCAGTTGAATTTTTTTTATCTGTTCATGTAATCCTAAACATGTTAGCCTGAAAATAGATCTGTTTCCACTGCTTTGCCAGTTCCTATTTAAACATGTTGGACAAGGAGTTGGTTTTACTGCAGAAAAAACTTACCTGTGATCAGGCTAAGATACGCTAAACACACTGAATACACACTTGGAGTTTTACTTCTTAACGGTTTCAATCCAAGGTGTGTATTAATTCTGCAAAGAAAACACGTAGTGTTTTTAACAGTGTTTCTTTTGAACCAATGTAGGTAGTTTCCTTCCATGTTATGTCGGACAGAATAAAATGCCCTACCGGAATTTGGTCAATAGATTTTTTCTGGGGGGATGTATTCACACCAGATTCAGTCCTATCACCAGTATATCTGGTCTATAGTACAAGGTTTTATTAATTATTAATCCATATTTTACAACCATTTTCTTCCCTGCCAAATGTTGATTTGCAGTTTTTCCACAGCCTTCATCCACAAATTAGCTTGCAGGTGTTTTTCCTACCACAAGGAGCCACTAGAGCTCTAACAGCCCTGTCTAAAATCCATCTGTCCACCCCAGACGTTGTTGAAATTTGTTACATATGTTGAACATTGTGGCCTTGTCCCTATGCTGCAACCAGGTTTAAAACCAGGTTTATTCCACCTTACGTTTCAAGCATTTCCGATTAAGCTGACATCTAGAGAGTTGAATGTAAATGTGCTCTATGCAGATGTTTAAACTCTGCCTTAAAAAGGTGTATCTACATTCTACTGTGAATCACTCTCTTTTCAAAATGTTGTATGCTAAATATTATGTCATATTAAGTCATACATATTTTAGCTTTCCATTTAATTGAATTCATTCCACATTATTCAGCATTAGAATTGTCTCTCCAGACTCATATAGTTGGACCCAGATGATGATCAGAGACATCAAAATTAACCAATGTGGGAAATTACCACAACTGCACATTAGATGATGCTTTATCCTGTATGAGATTAGTCAATTGAAATGTTGCTTACTGCATTTGTTTTGTCTAAACTGTATGTTCCAAATAGTTTACAGTGCAATTTAGACACTGTAGTTTTAGTAAGTACTAGAAAATTTACATTTTCAACTGGAATAGCGCACTCTTTTCTTGTCATTTTGTGTTCATACATGTTATCAATAAATCACATTATTTCTGATTTCCCGGTGGAATGAATACGACATGGGAAACCATGTGGAGTGGTTACACAGAGCGTGGATTTAATTCCAAAATGTTAACCCAGAGGACAGCAAGGCAGAGTTCAGTGCAGAGGAGATAGGCAGTGGTACAAAAACAGATTCAGTCGTCGGGGGTGATTGGGACCTGGGGTGTATGCTACGTTCATGATGAATGGGATGTGGGTTGTGTTCTGGAGATAGGGGCTGAGAGCGGACAGTCGATCTTACTCCTGGTGGGTAAAGATACACTTCCTCATCCAAGTTCCAGATTTTTTGTGATATAAAAAATGTAGTTATGTTTGTTTTTCGGTTTATTACATTTATTTGGTTTTATATACAGTATAAAATGTAAACCTTCTGACTTCCTGTTTGTTACAGATAAACTTCCTGATATTTATCCACATTATAAAGATCCTCGTGTCCAAGCTTAGGGCCCACCAGATGAGATACTCAGATTACAAGTTCCGGTGAGCTGTCTTTCAGTATTCCAACCTTTTATTTTTCATGTCCATTGTTATGGGTTATCACCTCTGAATCATTCTCAATGACAAATGCTACTGATAAACTCAGTATTTCAAATACTTCTACTTCTTTCAGCAAAAGTTTCAAATGCCTTCTAATATCCTCTGATCTTTTTTCTACCCCTCTCTCTGTATATCTCTGTGTCTCTGTGTCTGTCTCTGCCAGGTTGGCTAAATCTACCCTAACCCTGATTCCTCTTCTGGGAATCCACCTGGTGGTGTTTGTCTTTGTGACAGATGAATCTACCACAGCCACCATCACCCTGCGTCTCACCAAACTCTTCATCGACCTCTCTTTCTCTTCTTTTCAGGTCAGGCTAACAAACATAGGCACACACTTGTGCCCTCACCTACATATAATGAATGCAAACACACCCTCAAGCCCGCACATGGAAAACGCGGTGAAAAACACGGTCAAACACACAGTCAAACACATCACTTGACTTGGTTGGTAGCTAGGCCGAATTCATGATGCATTCACAGCCCATACAACACCCTACATTCAGACACAGTACATAAACTCTCATGGGTGAAGTTTGATTGCAAATTGCAGCCGGTTGAATGCTGTCTGTGCGAACATCCGCCTGCAGTCTCAAGGCCATTTAAACTTTCTCTGTGTGTGTTTGCCGTGTATTTGTCCTCTGAGTGAATCGGTGGTTACTGAATATTCTCATGTTCAGGAAGCATTACATTTCGAATTCCCTGTTTCCCAATGCAATATTTCACTGGCCATCTACAGTTGGTTATTTGTATGATTTCAGCTCCTCGAGTCAAATTTCACCCTATTCCGTATTTAATGAACGACTTGCCCACTTGTCCGAGTAAGTAGTTCACAGAAACTAGTAGAGGATGTCATTTGGGGATAGCTGGGTGGGTTTACAGAGTGTAGTGAGCCATGTATGTCCTGTTTCAGATAAACAGGGATATAGGTACAGTTGGAACAGTAGATGTTTGAAGACATCTGTAATGTCCTGACAGAATGTCGCCCTCTGACCTGATAGCAATCGACAAGTGGGACCAATTGACAGCAACATGGTTGATACTGAGTTGTGTGTCGTAGGTCACTAGCCAACCATGAGTGGAATTGCCCTGATGAGTGGGGCTCAGGGTAGATAGAGGATGGGGTTCATGTTCAGTAGGTGGCCATAGTAATCTCAAAATCTGACCTGGACAATAAAATTACAAATTATGTCTACCTCACTATTTAATGATTATCATTTGTCACTTACTGTTGTCTTATTGTTTGTCATTACTCATTGAGTATTATTATTTTAGCTATCATTGTCTATATTTATGTAAATGTTATCTTGTGCAAGGCCGTTCAAGCGTATCGAATTTTGTAAATGACAAGAAAGACAAGTGCGGTAGCTTAGTTCAGCCGGCCTGTGGGTAGAAGTGACTGTGGTGAGCCTGGGTGCATTTATGGGCCAAGGCCATCTTTGTTGGGAGAAGTGGTCAACACTCCCTGTATGTGATGTTGTACATGAAATCTTCAGAATGTATGTGAATGAGTCTGCACCTTATCCTACAACACATTCATAACCCAGGAACTTATGCAAATGTCCTATTTCAGGATTTCGGTTCTGCAGTTAACGGCATCACACCAGAACCTCTGGAAGTCATGATGTTCTGTTTATTTCTGGAACATGATTTTATTTCATACCAACAATGGGACAGTCAATCTGGCATTGGGATAGCATTTAAATTGTGTTATAAAGGGCAAATATATATATATTTATTTTTTTATTTTTTATTTTATGTTCAATTGCATGGCATTAAAGCATGGCATAAACTTAATCCTTTATGCCATTCCTTGCTCTTTATAAATTCTGGAGTTAGTCCAGGAAGAAAAATTTATCTAGCGGGTTGGGCTGACTGGAATATAAATCAATGTCATGCCTAGAATCAGTGGGAGATCATGAGATAGCATAAATGTCGCCATGTTGGGTATTTCATTTGAAATAAAATGTCAAAATAGTCATCTCTGCAAGCTATATTACATCTAGCTTGGTTTATTGCTACAGGTGGTTTCACTTTACAGTGGAAAGGTCAGATTCTGACTAGGCGTCAATGTTGGCGGTGCATGTGAACACCGCTCGTGGATCGTTGGATAATAGAAAAAGGCACCAGAAGTGAAAAACTGTGGGGAATCTAATCCCTATTAGCTAGTCAGTGGGGGACAACGTGAACGATGCAGCCAGCATGGGCATGCACTACATCCTGCAACAGCTTGTTAATGCAGAACTTAATAGCTAAAAAGTATATTACATAAAAAGATAATTGCAATAACACAGCATAACCGACAAGCTAACAGCCTGCTAACCATGTAGCCCCAAAGCAATCAACTGAATGTCATTATCAGCTACAGCATGTGTGTAAGTGAATGGTTCAAATATGACCAGCAGAAAAAAACGGTATTACAAATAAATAGTATTGAACTGATGACAACTTGCAACCGTGCAGCTCTATTGGGAAACTGCCAAACAGGTCATGCTGGATGATTTAGCAGGCAGAATAAGGTTCACCACACTTTCACGTCTGTCACATGTGCTCAGTATGAACCTGCTGTCATCTGTGAAGAGAAAATGGCATCAATGGCGGACCTGCCAATTCTGATGTTCTCTGTCGAACGCCAAAGCTGGGCTGTTAGCACAGGTCCCACTAGAGGATTTTGGGCCCTCATTCCACCCTCAAGGAGTCTGTTTATGACAGTTTGGTCAGAGCCATGCACACCAGTAACCCGCAGGAGGTCATTTTGTAGGGCTCTGGCAGTGCTCCTCCTGGTCCTCTTCACATAAAGGAGCAGATACCAGTCCTGCTGCTGGGTTGATGCCCTTCTACGTCCCTGTCCAGCTCTCCTCGTGTAGCGGCCCGTCTCCTGGTATCTCATCCATGCTCTTGAGACTACTGGGAGGCACAGCAAACCTTCTTGTGACGGCACGTATGGATTTGCCATCCTGGAGGGGCTGGACTGCCTGTGCAACCCGAAAGGGCTGCAGGTACTTCCCCATGCTACCAGTAGTGACAAGGACACTAGCCAAATGCAATACTAGAGAAGATTCAGTCAGGAAGGATAAGGAGAGAGCAATTGTCAGTGGCCACCACCTGCAAAACAATTCCCTTTTTGGGAGTTGTCTTGCTGTTGCCTGAACAGTGCACCTGTTCTCACTTTCATTTGCACCAAAACAGGTGATGTTGATTCACAATCGTTTATGCTTCCTAACTGGACAGATTGATATCCCATTAAGTTTACTTGACTTGGTGTTATACTGTGATGATTATGTGTTCCCTTAGGTTTTTTGAGCAGTGTATTTGTTAGGGGAAAACAATATTTGCCTCCATTAGCTAGCATTCCTAGCTAACCTGTAGAATGGAATGGGAGTTTTATATCTTCCTTAATCAGTAGCATGTACAGTTATTCCCAATAGTACTCATACCCATGCCAAATTTTGCACTGAAGTGGATTTGTATTTGACCAATAGGTTTCATCCAGCTTGAAATGACAGAACACGGTAAGACATTGTGCTGGAGACACAAATTCGCAAACATTTCAAGGGTCATAAATAATGATGGACATTTTTCATAAAACTGTGGAAAATACGAATAGTTACGTTTTTAATTTGTGTCTCCAGCTCAATGATTTACCATGTTTTGTCTCTTGTTTATGTCATTTCCAGCCAGAAGAAACCTATTGGTCCAACAAAATGTCCCTATAGTTCAAAATGTGGCATGGGTATGAATACTTTTAGGCTTAACTGTAGCTACTGATGCTTTTAGTATGTAGCTACCAATGCTTGTATTTAGCTACTGATTTTTGTAGCATGTAGCTATCGATGCTTGTAACATGTAGCAACGGATGCTTGTAGCATGCTTGTCCTCAGCTAATCTTTCTTGTCCCCAGTCAGATTCAATACCCAGTCAGCTCTATCTCTAACCGCTACACTATTGAACAATGTGTAGTCTGTCAGTCACTCAGTCAGAGATTCAGACATTTGTACTTCTTGGCTGGCACAGCTTTAAAAACAAGAATATAGTTATGTGGACAAAAACAACTAAGTGGAGACAGAGAACAACTAAAAGCATTTAATTACAGACCACACTTTGTTTTGATTCATTAGAAATATTCTAAGGGTAACCAAACATAGGTTTTGATGCAAACAAATCCTACCACTCAATAAAATGTTTTGTGTTTGAGAAATTATTGTGTTGAAATTAAAGTATACAGCTCCCCCTTATGTTTGAGCCCACTGTATGACTCACTGTTTGCAGTTCTTTTTGCTGTTTATTTTTTTAATTTACTTTGGCACAATTTCAAAGGGTGAAAATAGTACATCTTGAGGTGAATGTTGTGGATGTTTTATCATCTTGCTGCGGAATTGGAGGTTTCGCAACCTTTTTAACTTTGATGTTATGTGATTGCATATGTAGCAAAAATAAAAAGTTATTCCTTTCCTGCTTAATATTTATATATAAGAAATGTTTTATGTAAGCATTTTGGTAGATATTTATTATGTTAAATAAATGTGGTGCCAAAAAGAAAGAGATAATGTAGACTGTGATCTAAAAAATATTAGTACAAACAAAAAATAATTCTTTGAAACAAACATGTCATGTTAATTGTCCACAATCCTGTATATACTCTATAGTTCATTATGTTTCTTTGTATTTACTCTGAATTCTGTCTCCTCAGGGTTTGCTGGTGGCCATTTTATACTGCTTCTTCAACAAAGAGGTGAGTCCCCCTTTATTTCTCCATCATCCTTTTCAGATGTTTTGAATAATGTCTCTTATCTTCCCTTATCTGCTATCTAGGAAATTAAACTGTCCCACAGCTGGACTCTCCCATGTAATATAAACATGCTCTCGTTCTCTGCACCTCGCTCTTGTCTCTTTTCTCTCCCTCTCCCACTGTCCCCACCTCTCTCCCCTTCTATCTCACACCCTATCTCTTTCCACACCTCTCTCCCGTTCTCTCCACCCCTTTCACTCTCCCTCCCCCTCGCTATCTCTCACGCACTGCTTCTTTCTCTGGTCCCACTCTGTCTCCACACCTCTTTCTCACTTGTTCTCTCCTTTCTTTCCGTTTGCCTTTCCCTCCCTACCCTCTCGCTTCTCCTCCTTTCTCCAGGTCCAGTCGGAGATCCTGAAGAAGTGGAAGCGTTGGAAGCTGGGACGGAACATCGAAGAGGAGTACCGCCACACCTACAGCCAGCCTCCTCACCTGAACACCAAGAGCGGCAGCGTGGCAGGTCTCGGGCATGCTCACGGGGGCCGCCGAAACACGCAGTCCTCCTCGCTGCTCCACCCCTGCCTCCCCGACATCGCCGCCACCGCCACCTCCTCCGCCCCGCCCGGCCAAGGCCCCGGCTGCTGCCCCCAGGAGAAGCAACTCCTCGTAGTCTCCTGCCAAAACGGCTCGGGTCGGAACAAGAAGAACACGGGCCTGACAATGCAGTTCACCTCCCCGGCATGCGAGGGGTCTGTCAGCTGCAGCCACACGCTAATAGAGGACAACGCGGATGATATCCACTTGACGGCTCAGTCGTCTGAGCACTACGAGGCTCCGAGGGGGAACGCAGAGAGCCACCTCTGAGAAAAGAGAGGGTGGGGGAAAGCAGTGACATAAGCCTACGTCCCCCCCACCACCCAGTGAACCACAGCAGAGATGGGAGAGGGCGGGGGAAGATCAATGGTGTAACAACCTCCTAAGAACCACATCACGGCGGGGACGCCGGCTGCTTTTTCCGCTCCTCTCTTCCCTCTCCTATGGACTTGGGCTGCATGTGGATTGGAGTGGAGGGATTGATTGGTCGAACGAGTCTCGGGGTTGGCGAGCGTGCGTCCAGATTGGTCGGGTGTGTCGACTCCTGTCACCCTGCAAACACTGTCAGCGGAAGCGAGAGTCACCTCTCGCGAAATGAGTGACACACGCTAATCGCGTAAACAACTAGTGGCAGGTACAGTTCAGTTAGCATGACGCACGGTTCAGTGGCATGGCTTGCGGTGGTAGCAAACCCAAAAGTGGTTTATCATCTGGCCGGTTGGTGGGTGGGCGGGTCTACCGCCGCAAAAGTGGAAGCTGCGGCCGTCTCAGCACTCTGAATTCCTGCGGCTACACAGAACCCGAGAGACGAGCTAGACTGATCACGTGACACTGGTGGTTAACTGAAACGTCACAGATGATCTGTGGACAACCACGTGACAGCAAGACAATGACGTCCATCTTCTCAGGCCCGATGTCCTGTGTTGGACCCAACGTCCTCTGATCGTGGGTGTCCTTTGAGCGATGGAGATTCATGTCAGCATTTTCTCTTTCACAGAAGAGACATTCACAGAGCACTGCATAGGCTCACGTCTGCATGTTCACAAAGCTAAATCTGCAATGAAGAAAAAAGAAGTAACAAATCTAAATGTGCCATGTAAAATAATCATAGGAATATAATACACAGAAACCTCAAGTCGCTAAACACAGGGTCTTAGGGTTAGTTCCTCATATGTGTTTGTTGTCATCTCGTTGTTGGTGTTGTTGTTGTCAAATAGCTACGTGTTTTGTGGTGCTGGAGATACTAGATGAAGAATTTTTATCTTATTGACAAACAGTGTACAAACAAACCCACTGGCGAAGTAACATGGCGACCGGAAAAATGGGCAAAATTCATTAAAACCTATTCATAAAGATGATAAAATATATTTGTATTTATGCATTCATTCGTGGCCTTCATAGGTCTTTGTTAAGATTTGAACAAGATACCCTTTGGCCTTTTTGCTTCGATTAAAATAGAGAGAGATAGAAAGAAGAGAGACAGAGAGAGGCAAATAAATATAATATAGAGATGTGCATATATGTGTTCAAGCCAACTCATAAACAGTCTATAGTGTATTACAATTGTTGGTCAAATGTTGTAGATCACTTTAACCTTTGTGCATATAGAGACTGAAACCCTGTGTACACCAGGTTATATACATCTGCCCATTAGGCAGGTTGTAGAAAATGAGAAAAATGCATTGTGATCTGATTTTGATAAAATATTTTATGTGTAAACAGACCAAGATAAGATCAATAAGTAGGAAGATGTAAATGGGGTGCTTCCCAAATGGCACATAATCTACTATTTCTTGTCAGATGCATTACACGTGAGGTTTGCTCTCTGACCAGACCATCAGGACAAAACCCATGACAGCTGGATCTTTCATCATTTAGATTATTCATCAACTGAGGAATACAGCAGAGTTGGGTGGACAGTGTCAATTAGATAATTTACAGTTACAGTTCCCTTTAAAGATTTTTTTAATTGGTGACGGGAACTGGAATTGAACTGACTTCTGACTTGACGGGAATTTTCATGGAATTGACCCCAACCCGGGAATCATAGGTCTGACGCAGATAGTATATTCACGTAGATAAAAGTTGACGGAAATGGTAATGATGTTGATTACGATGGTTGTGATAATCATCACATTCTACAGTAACTTTAATGTAAAGCTCTCAATATGAGAACTCTATCTTGTTATTTTATTTTCTGTTTTTAAATTTTTTACGTTCAAACCAAAGGTTTGCCTGTATAGATCTTGGGAAGAAGTATGGTCGTGGCGTTGTAAATATATCCTGTATTACAATATACAAATTCGTAGTTTTATGGATGGTTTGATCAAAACCTAGAAGAAAAGACACAGTGTGCCTTTTATATTAATTCAGTCTAGCACATCGACCTTTTAGAATTACAGTGTTTATTTATTTTATCATTATTTTAAATGGAAAATAAATATTATTTTATATATAGCGAGTCGACATCGAGACCAAGTTCAATAAGTGCTGCATATAAACAATTTTCACAATAAAATACCATGTAAAATGAAATACTATCTAATACAAAAATTATATGAAAATATTAATTTCATAGCAAGGCCAGCAAGGTGCCTAACAGGCAACAGAATCTTCAATCAGGGAACTTTAGGTTGTTCCAAACTGTAACAGGAATTCAAAAGTCTACAATTGTTCTGACTTCATATGATCGTTATTTTCATGTTGGAGCCCACGGCCGGTCAGCTTTGTTGGAATTCTGTGATCTCTACAGACACATTTATTCTAAAATAACTTTATGGAGTTAGATATCTGCCAAAAGGTTAAGCATATGCATTGTTAAAATCTTGGGAAAATGCATTCCTGAATTGGTATGATCATAAAAAAGTCATACGTACAACATGAACCGTATGCGAGAAATTAGATCTGTGAACGTACAAATACCCTTTTCCGACTTTTCACATGTCATATTTTTACTTTACATCTAAATTCATTTGTTTACACATCATTTTTCTATGTACAAACTTTTGTCAGTTATCTGGCATCTGCAAAAATATGAATGTAGCTCTGTGAATTGAAAAGCTAGCAATAATAAGTTGGACAGCTAGCCCAGTGCTCTACCGTAGCATTGCCATTCCTGATTTCATGTTCAAAAAAAGTCCATAGCTGTTTTTTATGACTGCATAACAATATTATACTAGCAGGCTATCATGCCTTTAGGCATCAGATAAAAATACATGTGTGAAAATTACAAGGAAACAGTGTACCCTTGCATGGAATACCTTCTTTGCTGCAAAACATAATGTAATGATTTAGGTCAAGATATTCTTTTAAATTCTACTGTCTGGAATGTGTTATTTAATAATCCGGTCCATAGTATTTATGATGGGTGTATGTGGCCTGGAACACCTGTAGTGTTTGCATAACATTTTGTTTTAGTTATTCAGTATTTTAACAAGTTCTTATTTTACCGCAACAACCCAAGGGGATAAAAACAAAGACCCCTAATCCTATGCTGTTTGAGTATTTGGGACCACAACAAGTGTGTAGGCCTACACCATATTACAATTTCAATACCTTTGGTGATTGTTATTACGTATGGAACTTATGCACATACAAAGAGCAGTTACGCACATGAAAATTCATTATGCATTCATTATGCATGCATGAAGAAAGAACAGATTTTAAATTGAAATCTTGAGGGATACCTATTTCCAGTTTCTCTGATTTCCTGTTGTTCACACTGCCTCTGCTTGTAACTTATATTAGCAATTCTCTCGGAAAGGGTCGGTTAAGTTTTTTTGGGAGGATGAGATGAAACTGACAAAACAGATTGTGATGATGTATTTTAGAATTGTAAAACGAGATTCATAGAAACAGAACATAGTCTGTTATCGTAACAGGGTGTTTGTACGCTCACGTATCTAATGCCACGCTTACATTTTATGTTTTACGTATGAACATTTTTACAATCATAAAAATTCACGTAAGGATTTTCTTACAATACAAACAATATGTGAGATTAACCTTCTGCCAGATTTCTAACTCCATAGATCTTTTCTTTCTTTTCTCATTCACACTAAACATTGCAACACCCACCAGACCTTCAAACACACACTCTTTCCACCCCCACCACCAACATGTGCTAAGCAAAAAATTGCACTTTTTTAAAGATGTCCTTCTTTTCCTGGTCAGAGGTCAGACACCAGAAAACAGTGTGTTCTTCCACTGAACAGGAAAAGGAGCAGCGCCACCACCAGCAGTGGTCACCCACTATAATTACAATGTAAAAGAAACATTTATGCATTTCAAACCCTCAACTACTTTACAATTATAGTTGCAGAATTATTAGCCCACTCCCCCAGTACTGTAACTTTGTGACAACCTCATCTGTCACAAAATGTTGGGTCCAAAAAAGTGGCCAAATGGGATTCCTTGGTTAGCCCTCCCTGAGACCGGTAACCAATCCCAATACATAAACTTTTTTGCCCAATTCCGTTCCTGGTAAAAAGCAACACACCACAGCTGTAAAGCTGTCATTGCTGATAAAATACCGTTGGCGATCAGTTCATAACCGTAATAACATCAAGGCCTTATTGGTTATGTATCCATAAAAGTAGACGTCATTTAAATCTCATCCCCGCTTTCTTAAAGTCTGACCAAATAACATAGAAATGCAGCGCTGTACATATAAACTCATATACATTACAGTGGATTATGAACCACTGTGATCGTGGGGTCCTAAAAGGCTCAGTTGGTAGAGTATGGAGCGTGCATCCCTGGGGTTGTGGGTTTAATTCTGCTAAATGACATGCTGATTGTCTCAGAGCTGTGATAAATTCAATGAAGATAGACATGATGGGGAGGATGTTTGTCCAGTATACCACAGCTAAGGGCTGTTTGTAATTGTGGTTCTCAAAGGCTGTCTTGGATACAGCCTGCTGTGTTATTGGCCATACAGTCCGTCACACCCTGTTGCACCCTTTTTGCTTCATTATACTCTGGTTAGGATGCAAAGGGACATGTTAACTGTTCTGAATATGTACACTGGTTACCAGTTTACAAGGGCAATAAGGCACCAGGGGGATTATGGGATATAAACTGTTTCCACACAGTCATGCCCAAGAGCAGCCTTTAGCCTTGCTATATTGGCCATGTACTACATCCCCTAGGGCCTCATGGCCTGATCATGAGTTTACAGTAAAGGTACCAAGGTTGCTAGATCCTTGCATGTGCCAACACAGTCATGAAGCACCACATGAACTGAAAGGTTACGCATGTATGTTGTAGGCATTAGGTAGGTCGCTGAAGTGACAATCGGCCCCGAACCGCAGGGAAGCAGCATCTCTCTCTCTTATGCTGTCAGTAAGTAACTGCCTGCCTGAAAAATCTCAATTTTCGAAGTTGTCAACTCATTTGCATATACATAATGGCGTTGACTTGCTATATTGATTTGCGGCCAAGGATTCAATAAAAAAAAAACGTAAATGCATGTGAAAAATGCTCGGGAGTATAATGTCACGAGCTGACCAATCAGCAATCTTGTATACTGAATATGGTCTAAACCCACAACACACTTGGCGGGGGAACACCAACACCATTCCCATATTTAATACATATTGAGAGACACTGGGCAGTTACTTACTTACATTTTACTTAAGCCTAATGGGTATGAATCAATGGTTGATGGGAGCTGTGTGTCTTCCTGGGTCACTGCATCAGTGTTCTTATTTAGTGTCCCAGGGTTCAAGTACTATTCGAATTATTTTAACTACACGTCATTGAGCTTGCCTTGCACAGCGGACCAATGATAATGTCTCAAAGTTGCAAAATCCGCCTCACTGGCAGTCCAGGCCTGCTTCATCAAGTGAACATAGTATTGTACTGATTTCAGATTATTTTTTACATTAAGTCATTATCTATTATCAAATGCAGTATTTATGGTATTTTGCATTTCATTAACAAACTCTGACTGAAACGCAACAGAATTACCATGTCCATAGTTAGAGATGCCTCTGACTCAGGTCCTGCTGAAGCTGTCCTACTATACATGTACAATAGAAGAACAAAATGGAGTTTGTTTGCTGAGGTGCCATGGTTTACCAACCGAATCAGTACACCGTATTTCCATCCTGTTACTGTGTTGACAGAAGCACAAAGGTTCATTAGATGGTACTCAGTAGCCATCTGTCTCAGTAACAGTAGGTCTCCCTGGATAAGAGCATCTGCTGAATGACTGAAATGTCAAAATGTACAGATTTGACAGAGTAGGACAACCTCGTTAGATGTGGGATGTCGTCTTTCTGTGCCACCAATCAATGGAAGGGAATTACTCCACATGACTGTGTATGCTATTTGCACATTGTTAATTTAAAATGGCTAAATATGTAAATAATTGTATACGTTACTGACATTCAAATGATTTGTCCGTTCGTGTTATGGATGTGTGTGTGTGTTTAATGTGTGTGCTTGCTTTCTCGCTTGCATGGCTTCTTAGGTTAATGCATTTGCGTTTGTCTGTGTGAGTAAAGGTCTGAACTGACATGAACTGCCTGCATTCAGAGAGGTGGCCATTGCCCTAGGAGTTACGGGAGGACATGTAGGATGAATCATCTCCCAGCACCTCTTTGGCTACTGAGTGTGTTTGTCAGCGAGGTTTGATTGGCTTTTGTGTCCTACCAAGTGTCCCATTGGTTGCTGTGAGCGTTCCATCGGGCCGTTCCATGTGGAGCCATGCCTTCAGTTACTGTAACACGGAGGTCTGTAACACGGAGGTCTGTAACACGGAGGTCTGTGCACGAAGGTCTGTGTACGAAGGTCATATTGAATAAGCCTCATTTGAACATACGCTGGAAACATTCAAAGAAATGCCTGAAACTACACCCCCCATATTATTGTACTGCCGAGAAGGGAAAACATCTCTGGGTGTTTCTCTTTAACATTGTATAATCAATCCGGCGCATAGGGAGGAGTTAGAATGGAGTGCTGTGAAGTCGATTTCCAGACTCTTAATTTCCCTTAAAATTGTTGGCTGCTGTGTATGACTGGAGGATCCCATTGGCTGCTGTGTGGGAATGGAGGATCCCATTGGCCACTGTTTAATACAGAGTGCATTCGGATAATATTCTACTATACATGTAACCTTCAAATTTCCACATTCGGAGCCTGCAGGTGGGAAGTCACACATTGGGTGCAAATGAAATGAAAATGTTACCTTCTGTCCAAAGGAAATGAGAAAAAAGTATTACGATCAGCAGTTCTGTCGCTTTTCCACTTCAAATCATGGCTCTGGATATCATGCTGTATAATGGCCCTTAACGTTAAAGATGGCTAGTGCCCTGTATTATTATCCCTCAACTTCAGGTTCATTCTTCCTGGTCTAGCTTCTGAATGGTTAAATATTCTGTACTAGCTATGTGTGGTTGAACATAATTCCCCAACATTATTTGAAAGTTAGTTAGCAATTCTGAGTGAACGAGTGAATATGAGAGTATGTGAGGGAGTAAATAAACACCTAACTGGTGATGTGCATCCCAAAATGGCAAATTCAACAACCACCATATATTCTCCCTCTCTTCCACCCTCCCACTCTCTCTCTTTGTCCTTTTAAGCCAGTACAAAGACAAAAAGCACTCGATGTTCAGAAGTTTGTGTTATGAACGTCAAACTGCTCTTCCTCTAGAGTCCAACTTCCTCGCCCATGACTCAAAGCAGTAATTCTCTGCTTAGCAATGCACACCATCTCCCGAATTGACAACGTTTCAAGGGGTTGAGCCACCAAAAAGTTATTCCTTTTGGATGGGTTCATTCTTGACATTTAGAGCTATGGACGACGCTTACTGCGCTTTCTTAACTGTGTTACATATGGTACTGTATATTGTATGCACTGTAAAGGGAATGGCGTGCCATTAGGGACACAGTCTAATTAGGATACACTCTCATTATGGAGGGGAAAAGAGACAGTCAGCATGCGAACAAATTACCTTTTAATGCAAATTGTGTCATTTAAATGTGGTTTTCAGCTTAACTGTGAATTACTTTCGCATTCTCTTCTTGTTAATATAAAAACCGCAACTTCGATAGTATACTACCTATGAAGATGTTTTCTACTTTTTCTTATATTTCCCTTAACACAGTTACCAATCGACACAATGGCACTGTGGTTCCACTCAAATTCACTTTTCTTTTCTTATTGCCACGTGTTAAGTCTTTTAAGTACGACATGTCGTAGGTTGCCTTTAAAGCCTATTTTAGTCATTTTCTTTTTCCAAATGTGCATTGTCCCAGCTTGTGTCTAAGGTGAGCACAGTGTTGTTCTTTGAACGTTGATTGCCCATTTAATACAAGCTTATTTTTTGAGGAACTGTGGGGCTACCTCTGTACATTCTAAAGCCACGGTTGATGATTCGTGTTACTCCTCTCTCTGTATCAAAGCAGTTCTGTCTGAATGTATTCTTTGTCTCAATTTCAATGAGAAAAAGCATGTAGTGCTTATGAATGCTCTATGAATACTTATGAAGCCTTTTTATGTTGTTGTTTGTTTAGTGGGACCATAATCTCTTCAACCCCAAGTGATTTTCATTTTCTTTCCATGGAGGTTAATGTGTTGTAATTTGTGTATATCAGCAGTCAAACAAAAGGACACTGACTGATTTCCTTGATATATACAGTAAATATATTTCTTGTTTAATTATGTCGCAAACTTTTGTCCAAATTATGAAAATAATAAACGACTGTGTGAAAAATGACATTTGTTGGGTCTGTACGGAAATACATTGAAATACAGTATTTACAACCAATTGGTGTGACATTGGCTTGAGATTTACAGTTAATTTGCCAACACTCACAAACACGCTTTGAATATTCTTTTTATCAACGCTGTTCGTCTTTCACTCAACACAGTTCAGAAATGATTCAATGTATCAATGTTTTCTTTCCTATAATAGTGTCCGCGTGGTGTTTCTAAATGACCTACTACACTACCGGTGCTAGTCTCTCGTCACATGCTTTATCAATAAACTGTCTTAGTACACGGAAGGAAAACAACATTGTGTTTTATCATAACATTCACAGATTTTATAAATGTCGGATTGGAGTGGTGGTCTCCTAATGTTTAACTGGGTCAGAGAAAAAGAAGAACTTAAAACATAGAAAGGATTTTGACGTTATTATGTTTCATGACAAGAATTCGTAGGTGTTCATATTGTGAGTGAAATGTTTTCCAATTCCACCTCTAAACATATAGATAATAAGCACCAAGTCACTCTCTAGTTATTCAAACTTTGTGATATGTAAATACAGTAGTTCATTAAAAGGTATTATTAAATAAAATTCCTAGGCTTTTACGTTGTAGTGTATATATCCGAATTGCTTCAGCAAGGACCTTTACTCACACAAACAAACGCAAATTCATTAACCTAAGAAACCATGCGAGCGAGCAAAGAAAGCACAGACACATCACAGGCACCCAGGAATATACATTCACTATAGCCAGTTGTTAGACATGCCAAAACATCCATTGTTGTCAGTACAGTGTTTTAGCAGTGGAGCTTTTTTGTGGAAGAAAATACTTTTCCCAGTCCATAGACGAGGTATTGCAGGGACCTATATAAATAAACTGTGGCCTTCCCATTTTGGAAAACCAAATGTGTCATATATTTTTGAACACTACATCGTTTGGCATGTTCAGTTCCATTTTAGCCTAGAGGAAAAATCAGAAAAACTCTTAACTGAAACAATTTACGAATAAAATGTCTCTATGCATTAGGATCAGGTTAAAAAATAGCAAACTTTTCCTTTAACTGTTTTGTTTACACACACATTGTTTGTACAAAAAAAGTTCTAGAATACTAAATTGAGTGTCTGTGACCAAACGACCTATGTTATTGTATGCTGGTAAGGGAACTTGCAAAAGAGGATCTTAACAGGCTTGAAAATATCTTTAGGAAAGCTGGTGGTATAAATGCGAGCAGTCTGGAATCAATGTTGAATATGTTCATGAAAGAATGAGAACAAAGCATACATGATCATGGACAACACACCCACTTCAACTGTAATGCAACACAGGAGCAGTTTCAGTCAGCGGTAGGAGGATCATACTGTAAAAACACAGCACATAGAGCTTCAAACAATGACTTTTACCAATAGCCATGAGTTTTCTTAAGGTGCCATTTTTTTATGATTACTTGCTCCTTGACTAGCACCCATGAGTGGGAGAGGAAAACAGCTTTTTAATCTCACAGACTAAACAGTTTTTTGGTAAACAGTACAGGAATCTTATTTGCTTTTCATTAAACATGCATGTGTGGTCTTGTCTTTTTAAGTTATGGATGATGCATGATGCACAATAAAAACATATCCCATTTTGCGATTCATAGTGAGTAATACTCAAGTCATGACGTTTCTCTTGCCCCATTGACAGACGACAGGTGGAGAATGGAACCTGTGGGGAGGAAGCTGTCGTCCTGCTGATAGGGGGCTTGTTGTCATAGGCTGCTTACAAAATCTCCTGCTGGACTGCTGTACACCAAGTAACTCCAGCCGTCAACAATCCACCCACCACCCAGGAGAGCAGTCCAGAGCCCCAACGAAGCCCAAAGAGTAGTCCAGAGTCCAAACAGCGGTCCAGAACCAGACGATCCTAAACGAGCCCCAGCTGAGCCAGGCAAGCCACGGCAAACCCAAATAGGTATTGCAGAGCTCCTGCAAAGCCAGATGATCCCCGCAAGGCCATGGGCGCACCGGCTGCAAGAGTCCCGGCACCCCAGCTGCAAGAGTCCCGGCACCCCGGCTGCAAGAGTCCCGGCACCCCGGCTGCAAGAGTCCCTGCACCCCGGCTGCAAGAGTCCCGGCACCCCGGCTGCAAGAGTCCCGGCACCCCGGCTGCAAGAGTCCCGGCACCCCGGCTGCAAGAGTCCCGGCACCCCGGCTGCAAGAGTCCCTGCACCCCGGCTGCAAGAGTCCCGGCACCCCGGCTGCAAGAGTCTTCCAGAGTACCCATCCAGCAGGAGCCTGTACATCCCAAGCCACACTACCTTCACTACATCCAAAGCTGCCACTGATAGGCTGCCACACCTCCCTGTCACAGTGATTCATTTTCTGTTGTTTACTCCTTCACCTCCTCCCCTTTCCCTTCTTAATTATTTAATAAAACACCGACCAGAGCCTAAAACACATGCACTGTTCTCTCTTGAGTTCTCTGTCTCAACTACTAAAATGTATCAGATAATTAAATATTATTTATACAGATACGCACCTGAAATTCCTGAAGAGGAAGCAGTAATACAGCTCTGGAAAAAATTAAGAAACCACTGCTAATTGAACGCTTCTGTTCCTAACTCAAAACTGACCTTTCACCTTATTTGGAGAGAAAAGAAAAAGGTGCAGTGGTCTCTTAATTTTTTCAGAGCAGTATGTTGAAATACACTGGCTAGGAAATACTCCAAAACAGGTAGGAATCTAGGAAGGAAGTTGTTCCTGCTGTGCCAGTTTGAGAATAAATGAATGTATGACCTCTGAAGACAAATTTGTTAATCATGATAGTAAACATTCAATTTCATGACCAAGAGTTAATAGTGCTAAAGTGGATATAGTGGGTGCAAAACTTAAACTGTAAATTAACAACCAACTTAATGTACTTAAGCCTACAATATCTGGTTTCACCAACAAAAACAAAAACTCAAAAAAAGACTGTAGTTACTCTTAAATGTACATTTCTTTATCATCTTTTGATAGACACAATGTCAAATAACAAAAATGTCAATTTATTTGGCTTTCTAAAGCTCCTGTTTACTGTTTGTTGAGCAACCTTCGGTATCTTGCCTTTGATTCTGATCTCATACTAGCAAAAGAATAAACATGACAGAGCTGAAGTGACTAAGGTCATTTATCCCAGCCCCAGTCTGCCTAGTGAATCTAATAGACTACAGTTGAATGGCCAGTAGCCAAAGACGACAACCAAGGACATTACGTGCCACTTACAACATCACCAGAGTCTAATCGATAATACAGTGTACTTTTTAGGCCATCCTCAGCCCTTAATGGGGTCTAAAATGTGCATCATATGACAGTCAGTTTTCAACAGCCTAGATTCAGATACTGCTATACCACAATGTCTGTGTACGCGCGCGTGTGTGCGCGTGTGTGTGTGTGTGTGTGTGTGTGTGTGTGTGTGCGCGCACGTGCGTGCGTGTACGTCTGTGTGTGCACGTAGGTGCGTTCAGCAATGTATCAAAGATATAAAAGGGCCTGGCGTGTGGGTTCTGTGGGTGTGTACATGTGTGTATGATGAAGTAATATGTGTTAGTGGATGAGGCTTGCAGTCCCAGAACAAGTCACCAGTAGTGACTCCTGATTTGGTTGACTTGGCGTTGCCAAGTTGTGTCAGAATGTTATATTCTACAGACAAAGCTCTAACTGCGGTTCCAAGCATTTCAAATGTCCCTGTTATTTACACTGCATGAAAAATATAATCTACTAAATGTCTCTGGCCTCAAATCAGTGGCCAGTAATAGCCATAAACTTCTCTGACAGTTGTCTCAAAATTAAAAGACTAATCTAACACGCGTTCATTCTTTTTGGCTGTATACTCCAGATTTTTCTTGGGAGTATTTGTGTACATATTGATTTCACCATTTAGAAATTAAATTGTTGATACATACAGTATCATTTAAAAGTTTGGACACCCCTGCTTATTCAAGGGTATTTCATTAATTTTACTATTTTACATACTGTAGAATAATAGTGAAGACCTAAAAACTACGAAATCATATATATGGAGTGTTATTCTAATTAATCAAATATATTTACATTTTAGACTCCTCAAAGTAACCACCCTTTGCCTTTACAACAACTTTATACACTCATGGCATTATCTCAACCAGCTTCATGAGGTAATTACCTGGAATGCTTTTCCAACAGTCATGATTAAGTTGCGACATATGCTGAGCACTTGTCCGCTGTTTTATTTTCACTCTGCGGACAAACCAGTGCTTTACGTTAACATTTTCACTAGCCACCATTTTCTTGTAGGGGGAATTACATTTTATTTGATAAAAGTTGACTATGGCGTGCTACATCTTAGCCTGTCTTGTTCATTGGTTCAGTCACTATTAGGCAAAGGTGTTACCCCACTCACCCCACCCTTCTGTTAATTACTTAATGTAATGTGGCTACACACAAAGACAACTATTATAGTGTTAAATCTGTCCTCTTGTCCATGTCCACTTGAGCAGCTAATGCACACTACAATGTCTTCCCTAATTAATATCAACCAAAATATGCAAGCAATATATTTATTCTTAACATAACCTAGAACTATTAACATGCTATTTTGAAAATAAATATTAAATCACCCATCAGCTTTTGAATAAATCACAGTCAATATTATTGTTGTCTATTTTTGTTATGCTATGTTCTTTTTAATATAGCTAATAACAGAGCTGTATTTATTACAGCCTTGTCAAGTAATTTCTTCCCCATCCTTGCCTTGCTGCCACATCGTTAATCTCCCTCGACTTCCTTCAGCTGTACTAGGCTCTGCTGTTGTCGTTGATCTAGCATCTTCACGTTCATATATTAATATTGTTAGTAACTTAAATATGTTAATTATATACATATTTTACTCTATATATTGCATATGTAGGCTAATGATTTTGGTGAAAGTAGACTAAACAGTGTTGTTATAAAAACATAGGAAGCGATAAGTCTCACAGTGTGGTTAGGTTTAAGAACTCAGTCATAGGCACGTGAAAAGAGAAGTGTTTTTAGCCTGGATTTAAAATTGACACGTTTGGTGAACGTCTAAGATCTTCTGGTTGTCTATTCCAGTTGTGTAACAGCATAACTGCTAAATGCAGCTTCTCCATGTTTTGTTTGGATTCTGGGCTCTACTAGCTGACCAGAGTTCATGGATCTAAGAGCCCTGCTCAGTATATGTTCTTCGAACATATCAGAAATGTATTCGGGTCCTAAACCATTCAGAGATTTATAAACTATAAGCACCACTTTAAGGTCTATTCTGTGACCGGAAGCCAATGCAAAGATTTAAGAACCGGAGTGATGTGCTCGGTCCTCTTGGTCCTGGTTAACATTCTAGCTGCTGCATTCTGAATGAGCTGAAGCTGTTTTACAGTATTTTAGGGAAGTCCAGTTAAGAGGCCATTACAGTAGTCAACCCTACTAGAGATAAAAGCATGGATGAGCTTCTCTTGGTATTTTTGGGACACCAGGCTTTTGATTCTGGATAGATTTTTCAGATGGTAGAATGCTGTTTTGGTGACCGATTTGATATGAGTGTTAAATGTGAGGTCTGAGTCTATCGGAACTGCAAGATTACAGACTTGATCCTTGGTTTTAAGGGCCCGAGAATCCAGCTCTTTACTAATACTTGTTCTTTTATTTTTGTTGCCAAACACAATAACCTCTTTTATCTTGGTTTTATTGTAGACAGTTTTGGTTCATCCAGGTCTTGATGTGCTCTTTACAGTGACACAGAGATTCTATTCAGCTATTGTCATATGGTTTGAGAGCCATATACATTTGAGTATCATCGGCATAGAGTGGGAGTTAATGTTGTTGTTCTGTAGAATTTGGCCCAGAGGAAGCATATAGAGATTGAACAGAAACGGTCCGAGAACTGATCCCTGTGGAACTGTGCATGTCACAGCCACCCTATCAGATTCATGATTACCAATGGTGACAAAGTAACTCCGGCCATCTAGGATCTGAACCAATCAAGGACTGTCCCAGAAAGTCTTACCCAATTTTCCAGCCTATCTATAAGTGTTCTATGATCTACAATGTTGCGTTGAGATCTAGTAGAACTAGAATCGTTATTTTATCTGAATCAGTATTCAGCCATACATCATTTAAACTTTAATCAGGGCCGTTTCAGTACTGTGGTGAGGTCAGAAGCCTGACTGAGGTTACAAAATCGCTGACCTGAATGAATACAACCTTCTCAATGATTTTCTTGATAAAAGGGAGATTAGAAACAGGCCTGTAGTTGTTCATTATAGATGCATCCAGTGATCTCTTTCCTAATAGTGGCTTAATGGCAGCTGTTTTTAGAGATGTTGGGAAAATCCCTGATTGCAGGGGGCTATTAACTATTTGCTGCAGGTCTATTTATCACATCCTGGCTATGCCCTTAGCCATCTAATTCTGGTCGCTTAGACTTACTTATGTGTGTGTAATTACCAGTAGCTCTATGAGCTTGTATTGAGATGAACGAGGAATGCCGTTGTAATCTATATTCCAAAGTAACACTATTTATTCCAAATACATAATAAAGTTACAATAAAACATAGTTACATACCAACACGATTCAACGTCCTCCCAACTAGCTTAGCGGTTTACTAATCATACCATTAGTATTTCAGAAAATATTGCGCAAAGGTGTGCTGGGAGCATCTGTTAAAGAATCCAAGACTCCAAAAAGTTCAGATTCACTATTTATCCCACCCAGATTCCCCAAACTCCACCATTGCATCTATAATAGGATCAGCACATCTTGGCTAAAACAATGAAAACAAAGAAACCGGCATTCACACATTTGCATATCTGTAATTAGCACCATCCAAAGTTAGATGAGCTGAGATGCCAGACAACACAGCACCTTCACAAACCTTCCAAAACACCTCTTTCATTACACTACACCCAAACCCCAAACTATGTTTTCAATGTAACAAATCAACCTTTTTTCCCACATGTGCAAATTTCTGGTCTACAGAAGTGCACGGTACATGGCATTTCAAACAGCCACAGTTTGGCTCGGTTGTAAATAATTTATTTTCTCATATCACAGACTAGTGGACATGAACCAAACATGGGCTAAATAAATTTGGATAAATGTGGGTAATGGGTAGAAATAAAATGGTTGAGAAATCCAAAGAAGTGTTATTGTACCCCACAAAGCCGTAGGTTGAATCCCAGATAACACACTGTTCTCTTTAAAGATGGGTTAATGTTCATTACAAAACCACAGGACCATTCCCAAATAAGACATCATTCACTGCTCTAGAGCACTGTTTGACCACGACTCATGCAGTAATGGGTAATGGACTACATGCAAAATAGATGGAGTTAGATTCTAACTGCTCATGCAAGGATGATGGTACCGCTGTGCCTGGAACCAGATGAATTGGTTAATCCTTCCTGGTCCCTTATAGATAGGAGCCTTGAGTTTCAGGTAGGGCATAATGGGCTTTTGTTAGGTAGGCTGTGACCCTGGAGCTAATGCAGAAGAACAAGAAAAAGAACACAAATGTTTTGCCTCTGTCACTTCTTTGCCTCTACCAGAATCAACTTACATTTCTGGGTGGGTTTTGTCCATTTTCTAACAACTTTATTGTATTATATCATTTTATTATAGCTCAGCCATTGCCCTCGGATACAAGTCCATTTACCAAGCTTTGATGGCTTTGAGCCAACAATGTGTCATGCCTCATTCTCTTCTTCAGGTAACTGGGATGAACCTACATTTCCATTTAACATGTCCTCTTTGGTAGGATGGGGACACAGTACAATATCTCTCGAAGCCGGCGGAGCGGAACACTGAACAAGCCAGCCCACGGCAGTCTCCTAATGGCAATCTGTCTGGACATGACGGCAGTCCTCTGAATTGTCACGCCATAACGCAGGCTATATATACACCTATTTCTACCCAAGATGTCTCCACACTGTGTGCTAGGCAGGGAGCTGCGCCATCTAGGTAACAGAACATAACTAACATGTGACTTGATGCCCAGCTTGCTTTATGACAAACATCTGCCAGTCAACCCTTTGAGCCGGGCTTAGGATGCCCAACACCACAATGGGACTATGAGTGCATCTTGTTTGGCACCATTTTCCTATAATGTCTCCACAACCCAGTGGTAAAGGAATGGTTTAGACAGCCCTGCTCTGAGCCGGTGTAGAAAAGCAGACAAAAGGATGGTAGCATTATTGGGATCCTTTGGTCTCCTCCATGTATGGAGATAAAGCAGGCACAGGAAATCGGGTGGTTAACTTCTGTTAGCCATTGGGCACAAATGAAGTCAAAGAGGGAAAAAAGTTTGAAAGCTATAATCCTGTTGGACGTATACATAACATTAGGCGTAACGGCTACATTTGGGTAACGTGTCAATTTTGGAATTGCTAAAAGCTATTTCAGTACATAGGTGGCCATGGATAATGCATGGCTATAACCAGCAAGTTACCATGAAATTAGAGCCACGGGCAGGGTGGTTTTGAAGAGCAAGCTAATAAAACCCACAAGCTCCAAATTGTTCTTATTGAGCCCCCAGAAGATATCCAGAGTAGGAGTCAAGTCCACACTGCCTGGCATTAAATCCAACCTGACAAGCTGCATGCAAGTTGTAGCAATTCTTTCAAGTGGCGATTGAACTCGTAAGCCCTAATGTAGCGGAAAATATCATGCCAGTCCCCTAGGGAACTGAGTCTACAATCTGCAGTGCATCATACAGCCTTCTGCCAGACAGAAGGAGTTTGAATAAAAAAATGAGCCGAGGGCTAATCTCTTGACATTGTCAATCAGTAAAGGTCATCCCATGTGCACCTTGTCCATTGTGAGCCGAATCAGGTCCAGTGGAGAAAATGTTTATGGGAATATCCCCAACCAATGGGGTCCTCCAAAGAGAAATTCTGCTAAAAAGTTTGTTAGCTTAGGAAGCATGAGGATGTGTGCCCCATTGAATAGTTCCCCAAACTGGGACACTGCTGAGAGAAGTAGACTGCACTCCTCTGCACCTAGGTTCAGCAATATCTCTTTCTGTCTAATCTTGTAAGACTGCTTGAATTTGGGGTTTTAAAACATCCCACTATTTTCATGATTTGAATACATTTGTTACACGGACTATATTATAATTAGGAACTACAGCCGTATGACATCAATAACATTGTCATGGTGCTGGAAGGACACGGGCGCAGAGACGGTGTGGAGGTAGACATCCATGGTTTTTAATGAAGACAACAAAAGAAACAAACATACGAACTCAAAGCAGACACGATGACTGGGTAGTAGAGTATAGCCTACGGCTAACAAACCAAAATAAACCACAACTACGTGCACAAACATTAAACTTAAATAGGTTCCCCA